>JAQFYC010000560.1:0-52519 GCA_034694165.1 Tomocerus mixtus
ATGTGGGTGTTACTATAATGATTAATATTTACACAGAAGAACATTTTTCGCTTATTTTTTAAAACTTCTTGTTAAAACCGGTTAACATTCCTACATTAATGAAAATACACGCTAAACTAATTTAATATTCCCCGAGTAGCATTTCTTGCAAAATGTTAATAATCTAAAATGCAAATCTCACTTCCTATGTCCTTCGTAATCTGATTTCCCATTTATTTCCCCGACGGAATCCTTTTGTCATAGTATTATGTAATAGATACACATGCACACATATTTATGTAGCGGATGGATTGTTAACAGATATGCGCAGAACATTAATCACAGTAAAAACATACATAAACCATTTGTATACTAGAATATGTAGGCCAGGCCAGGGTTTAGTTTGATGCATAATGTTGTGGATTGAGATTGAAACATAATACGCATCCTGTAAAAAACACAACTTTCATATATGTTTTTCTCTGCACTTCATTCAGATTTGTCGTAGTGTGTAAGTAAGATCGAAAGGCAAATGGTAAAATGGCATTGCATATAAACATGAATTTAAAAATAATGTAATGCCATATAAGGAGAGTGAGTGTTCAGCAGAGTGTTCTGCATTGCATAAGTCATTTCCAGTCCGGATTTAAATTGAGCTCAAAAGCTAAGGATAACATAACACGATTTAGTATTTATTTCCACGTTCCTAAATATGATTGCATTAAGGCATTTCCCGTCAGAGCTTATATAGAGCAGAGGCTATTAGTGTTCGGTATCTCTCATAATATTTATGTGTTCATTTTGAGAGCCGAAGAAATATCTGGTGCAGTTAGTGATTCGGAAGCGAGAATTGTCAAGCCGACGTATGTACTATTTATGTAAATGAAACGAGTGTTGGATGTGCGTTTGTATGGAGCAATACAATATATACATTATGAAGAATGCTACTAGAAAGTAGCGAGTGAAGTGAATAAAGTATGCACATAGTAATATCAGTAGAGTTGTACAGATGCGTATGTACAGCGAAAGTACCTCGCAATTTGGTAAATATATATACATTTTTTATGCAAACCAAAACTACGCTCAGGCAGAGGAAATTTAGCAAACTGGATATTTTTGTCTTAACAAAACAAATGCAGATAGATAAAGGGAAATGTAGGAAGGCGACAGAAACAGAAGCGAGACAACAAAAAACATTACAAGTACCGAGTTTTGAATCTTTGCATGTAAGCATGTATATATTTACGTAGTTACGTACAGAGATAGAGAGAAAGAGACTTACAAGAGAAAATCCGATGGTTTCTCGACGAAAGAAAGGCAACTCTCTTTGCTCCACTAACTCCAGATGAGCTTGACAACGAGAGTAGGAGTAGGGAAAACTGAAAGCGAATTGGTAGACATCTTCCTCACGATCAAATGCAAAAGCAAAAGACAAAATATAGTGGTTGCGATGCTCTGGAGACCTGTGGTAGTAAACGTACTTTCCTGGAAGCCTTTGCCTGGAGAAACAACAAAACCATACAATACAATTCACACACGTTACGTAACAAACATGCACACTCACATATCACAAACATTCTCATATTAAATGTGCATGTATAACAATATGCATTTCTCCTTTACACAGAATACTTCCAACTTCCAACTATTTATCCGTTTAGTGTATTGTATACGTAAACATTATCTAACATGCATCTCTCTTCTCTACCATACCCAAGCTAAGGTACTTAGCCAAATACATTTACACTGTTACTATCTATCAACATTCAGATACAATACACAACACACAACACTACTTACCATAAAACAAACTCACTCACGGAATAAAGTCAAAACATCTCTGGATGCGATATTTACATGCATATGTACTGTAACTGTATCTCAAGTATGCATGTGGATGCTTACCCCATTATATTTACATTTCACTCTTCTACCTACATGTATCATCACACAACTACAGTACGCCCAAAATACTAGGACGGCAAAAACCGAAATATATTTTATATTTAATGAATTGCATCTTCCCCAAATCTGAAATATAAGAGTATTCCTTCCAAAATACTTTATAATGTGTCCAAACTTTAGTAACAAACTGTATGCGGAACAAAAACAATAATTTTGGCCTACCTAAATCTTTCCTGCTCCCCTTTTACTCGCGTTTACATATCCACTTACTTACTTCGAGTCACACTGAAAGTAGGTAGGCATGATAAATATGCACAACACAATAAGATGGAAATCTACCTGCTTTTTACATAACATAACACTTTATTGTTAAAATACAAATTTTGCTCTACGCCAAACCCCATCCCTATAAAAGCAACATTAGAATTACCATTTTTCATTCATAAAAATGGATATGCTACCGCCCAATGTAACTAAATGGAGAAATAAATAATAATAAAAACGATGCAGAGATTTAGTGCAGGTACAGCAAAAACTTACTTAAGTACTACGTTTGAAACATTCAACAGCATACATATTTTTATTTGTCTTAATGGTAGCACAGAGCTGATATTGTTATATTATTTGACGCTTTGTGTAGGAAACTTCAATAGCGAGCAGAGAATGTTATAGAAAACACAATCAAACTTTCTCCTAAGAGTTAAAATAAGTTTTCCTGCCGTTGTTTGACTTTCCTTTGAAACTAACTATTTGGACACTTTTTGTTAATAAGTATCTAAACCCATCCTTATAGCTACTGTTTTGCTGTTATGTGCATCCGTATGATATAAAAGGTGTCAAACATAAAATAGCATGATAGTTGTATTCTAGACTCACAAGACGTTTCTCAATAACGTAGCTACAGGTGCGCTCCATAGAAAAACATACCCTTCCATATACGTACACAATTGGGTACATTGTAAATACATCGTTCAAAACAGGCTCCATAGTAGTCTATCTTAAGTAGGATGACCGGTTATGACTTTTAACCCTTGCATTAGTAATAGAAAATGTGGCCAAATCGTTGCTAGACTGGATAGCTGAGTTTTTCAGTGAATATGACAGTTTACGACAAAATGTATAACGAAGAATTTCCCTCCAAATATTATTTATGTTTTATGCAATCCAACAAATTTTAGAATTGTCAATTTCAAATCCCATCATTACTCATTTCTACAACATTACATTTAAAAAAAATATTCTCCTTGAAAGTGGTGGTTTTGATCTTTAGCACATTTGTTACAAAAAGATAAATGGGAAAATTATTATTATCAAAAAGGGAAAAAAATCCTATTAAATTTAGAGGGAAATATATTTCATAAAAGATTAAATCGTTAATATTTGCGATGAAAAAATAGCAGCAGGAGCCAGCAAAATCAGAAAACTGGAATTAAAGGAAATTAATGGGCGGAATAGGACCATTGAATATCACAATGGACCAGTGTAAATTACAATTATTGGTTAATTGTCCCATTTGTTGTGCATATGTGGAAAACGTGTGGGGAGCGACAAAAATGAATGTGCCATGTGCATGCAATTTTACATTTAGTGTGTCCATCATTTGAATTGCTCTTTGCTTTTTCTCCCTTCAGTGCGCCGCTGAGCAATGTTGCTTGCTCCAGACTGACTCTGTGATTTACGAGTGTCTTTTAATGCGGGATACTGTCACGCAGCCATAGCTAGTGGGACTCTTTGGCTTGGATTCCTCTGGCTGGTTCCCTGCAGATTCCAGTTAGATTTGACTTTCTACCGAGTTTCTACGTACATATCTCTGTGACCCAGCACAGCGGAGTTTAGCACTGCGACATGATTTTATATCGCTCTTGCCAAAAACTGCAGATCAATTTCTTTTATATTTATAATATACTTTTCCGGTTTAGTATAAATGGACACATACTGAAAAATATACCGTGCGTAGTACATTGTCGAAAGCACAAATTGTTAAATAAGAGGAATGAGGCTGTAATTCTATAGGCATGGAAAGCGGTTTTCAATGTACTTTGTTATTTGAAATATAGTAGTACAATATAAGCACCATCGCATTTAGGACTTCTCGATGGATCAAGTATATTTTTAATCAGCTGAAGACCATTAGCAAATTAAAACTGTAAGCTACAACTGTTATTGCAAAATTTTCATGGGATATTGGCTGCCAAATTAATTAAATTCAATTTTGAATTTAATGAAGCAAAACTTGCATTCATAAATAATGTAAAACAAATTCAATGAAAAAATCATGCCTTGCAGATTTTGCTTAAATAAAAAATCGTGTCATAGCACAGTTGAATAAAAGATATTATTGTGTTGTACGCATATCGCCCAATTTCCAATTGTTTAAATTGTCTACAATGCATTAAGTTAGGACTAAGGGATGCAGCTAGATATCCCTAAAACCAATTTAATAAGAATACAGTTTACAACAAAATGTACAATACAACTCATTATATTTATGTAGGAAAATAAAAGCAAAGTAATAAAGGGAAAATGCTGCAGATGCTCAGTAACATAAAAAATTGGAAACTCATGAATTATCTCTAATACGGACAAAATCATGGAAACACATGGCAAATCTAGCAAAACTATCTGAAATGCGAATGTTTTTATTACCATTTTGGACGACTTGTTGTTTTTACAAGCGGAGTCATTCCGTCACGAAACAGAGTTTTTATCTTGCACAGATTTACCAAGTTGAATACCACCCTCTGTAAACAAAAGAAAGATATCAGATTATACCGTCATTGTATTGCTTTCACTTTCGTATAACACAACCTGCCATGCTAGTATTATAATATAACTTTTGTACTCTTCTGACAATGGGAAAAACTGTTTCAATAAGATTCAGAATATAGTCCATTAAATCTAGTGCCTTTTACACATTAAATCTGCATAAACAAGACATGAGTTTTCTTTAATTGAGTCTCCTGCATTATAATAGCACACCGTATTTTGATAGTTAACTCTCAGTGACTAAAATGTATTTATTTTGACCGTAGACACCTAAAAATGTTTACAAATAATAAAAATTACTATATAAGATCAATTGTCACTAAGAATTACCACGATTTCGAATATATTTTATTTGCTAATGCATTTATCTGTTTGGATAAAAATTAAATTCTATTTTCATTAGTTTCCTTAAAATACTTTTATAGTGATTCGAATTAGTGTACAATTTTTTAAGCTGTATGCATTGCCTCAGGCGAATAAACTGTGTTTAATTGTAATTAATAAGTAACTAGGCCAAGACATTTATATTATTTCACGGAGAAATCTTTATCCTAAAATTACTTTTGGTCTTAATTAAATTTCTACGGTACGTACAGATATATTCTGTTCTTTTCTGTACTGGTAATGGCTGTGGTGTAGTGCCCGTCTGAAAAAAGTTGTATCTACAGTAACTACGAAGCACATATCTCACGTACATAAAGAAAAGTACAATTACTTTCTCCATGAACTTAAATTCAGCACATAATACAATAACCTTATAATATGTACATTATATTAGGAACATTGTTCTATCAAGTATTTTAGTTTGCAACATTAGTGCAGCGTGGCCGAGCAGAGGGAAGGCAAACAATGTCGAAATACACATGAATTGTTTGAAGCCACAAGCAGTGAGAGTGAAATGGTTTCTCTTCTCTCAACTCAACTAAATAATAACCAGAAACCCATGGAAGACTGACAATGAGAGATAGTAGAAAATGATATGGGAAGTACTGTAAGTAGGATATATACAGCGTAAGTAGAGAGGAGAGTACTTAAGTGTTTCTCTGCAATGCCGACAGTATGTACATACTTACATGAACTACTAGTGGCTTCGTTTTCGTTAGGTTGGAAATTAAACAGGGAAACCCTCAGAATCTGTAGAGAGGAATTGTACAAAAAGGACAAGAGCTTTCTTCTGAATTCGAATGTAGAATTGTGATTGAGTAGGTTTTCTATTGCCAGTCGACTATTTTGGGAAAATTGTAGTCGGAACTTGGTGTGTAATGTTGGTAGGATGGTAAGAATCTTAAAGAAACCGCACTATCTGTTGTGTAACTGTATTTATTTGTTCAATTTGGCTGGAGAAAGTGAACAGAAAATAGCTCTTTGTGTTTCTATTATATGCATTAAGTAGGTTAGGCTTCTAAGCTGATTGTGGATAGTGTGCTGTTGGTGTAAATATAAACATACATACATATAGTACATTAGAATACTAGGGATATATTTAAACTTGCTTATGTAATATAATGTAATACTATGTATGTACTTATATTTTCTAAGTTTATACATACAAGTAGCTACTTAACTGCAAACGCAGTGCATACATTTATACATATTATAGTTAATGGTAGATTGAGTAGAGTTCTTATAGTAATAATATTGTACTCGGCGAACTCGCATCGCATCAGCTACTCGTTGTTGTAGGCTCTTTGTAGAAATTACAACAAAAACTAGCGAGAGCTAGAGCTACTTACTTACTTTACATTAGTAGTTAGCAGTAGTCTGTTCTGTGAGACAAAACATAATTTGCAGTCTCCAGGCTGAATGAGTTAACTGCGGTGCGGCAAGGCAAAGACCCGGAATATTATTAAGCCTCACGGCATCAGCTCCAGCTCCTTGCCTCTAACTCTAACCTTAACCAACTCAAGTCACCAGGAAAGTAATAATAAAAGCAACAGCCGCGGACAATTCCAGTTTAACAATGAGTCTCGCTCTTTAAGTAAATACTCGGGAGAGTTATAATCTACCTACTCAGCCTATAATATATTATATTCTTATTTAACTCTTCACTGTGAAGATGACGGTGGCTCTGGCTCTGCTGACTGAGTCTATTCTACCCAAGTCGAAATAAAACTAAGAGCACCACACTAAAGTCAAGTCAAGCTAAAGCTAACTTAACATTAGCTTCAGTTTATTCGAGGACATCAGCTTCGGGCATCATGACACAATCAGGTCACAAATATAAGATAATACAAGATACTCACTCTGCTATCTGGAGTACAAAATGAATAGTATTATCATATACAATACACCTGCAAAAAGCTGGAAAATATTTCTTTCTCGTGAAATCCTTAAGAACGTGTGATAATCAGCAATAAAGATGATTTTACTCTACTTATTAATAAATACTGAATATAAGTATCTTCAATCTCCATTTTATGTAATGTTCATATATAATATTGACAAAACTCTGTTATACTTACCTTATGTATTCCTAAATGATATTTACTGAGAATAAATAGACACTGAACAGCAAAATTAATGTAGCTAGTCACAATAGTTAATGCTGTGCCATATATTACAGTATATAGAATGTATAAATCCTAGAAAAGAGTAAATAGACTCAGTTTCCTGTCGAATGTCCATAATATATCATTATACAATAAGCTAGCAGTATTATCTGCAAAGAGATATTTTCATTGAGAAATAATGTGAGGAGATCAAATGTCCTCTTAGGAGCAGAGTTCATTGTTTATGTTGAGAAATGTTTTCTATAGAGCTAACATTGCTTACGACATGCCATGCTAGTCGAGTCCGGTCTAAGTAGAAGAATGTAAGAGAAAACATACATAGCTCTACGTTGGCAAGACTCTTTTCTGACATAAAGAAGAATGTACCAATAATGTCGACAAAGGGCATTCTGGCATTCTGAAAGTAAGCAAGTTGAGTGTAGCATGTACAATATATGTAGTGAATTACATGTACTTACATGTATACATACACGCAAAATACAACACAGCACAAAAACAGGTACTTCATAAGAATGAGATACTCCAGCCAAAATCAAGCAAGGCAAGGAAACCCCCAAAGAAATGGTTGGCCTACGACTTGTATTTGGACAGACTAAAACATTTCATGAAGAAGGGAAGGTGACTTCTCTGAAGGAAAGTAAGTACTTGGAAGAAGAAGAGGCGATGTGGTGAGCTGAGAAGAGATGAGATGAAGAAAGACATAATAGTCATAGCCAAAGCCAAGTCAGGGCAAAAGTAGACTTGTTTGGCTTGGTTAGGGTTAGCGAAGGCTTTAGTTAGTTGTTTGAAGAGAATGAGTTATGATGGCAGAGTATGAGGGGATGATTGGAATAAATACACTGATAAGAAGTTTGTTGGGATTGCATTGGTAGAAGGAGGACTGCAGGGCGACTTGATGGATGGGGCTCATGAACAAGAAGCAACAACTTACACAGAACAAAACAGGAATTGCCTCATTTAGATGGAATGAGCCATGAACTGATATTCTTCTCTCAGCCCTTTATTACAAAACATTAGTTTGTAAAGGTGCTTCTTAGAGATCCCAGCCAAATGGCCTGAGCAATCCCAGTTTTCCGTAGACTGCGCTCGCATTCAGATTATATATTGTGCTCAGCTCTTTATTCTCTGTCCAAATCTTAACTAGATAGCTGACAAGTTAAGAAAAGTAAGACTACTAACCCTCCTTCGCTAATTTTCTCTTTTATGAATAAACTTTTTGCAATGTTGTAATATTGCACAACAGCAATACAATTTTAGTGAGCAGCAAAAATATACAATGGTCTAGTACTTCTACAGCAATCTTAGGATATTTTATTCATAATACTTAACTACGCCCAAGTCTACACTAACATTTAGAATATTGAAATTATATGCATACCTATATAGTTGAATGTGCACCTGCAGAGTATATCTTGATTGCCTATATAATATACTTGTGTTTAGAATGTTCATGTACTCGGATTTGTCCACAGAGTTAGTAAGTAGATGGAAGATTTTATCATTCAATGGATTTCAGCACTGCTTAGCTCCCAAGTCAGGTAGCTCATGGAATTTGCATTTATACGAGATAGGTTGTTTACCAACAAACATATTTACTACCTGATCTATGACCTTATCTTTAGATTTGAAGACATCGCAGTGCAGATTTGGCAGTGCATAAAATGGAATGTAAAGTATTTCATACTTTTGTATTTAGAAGAGTCAACGTATTTTGCTATACCATAGTTCTAGTTTTATTTAAAAATCGTATTACAAAAGCTGGCATTTTATCTTAACTCATGAACAAATGGGAGTCAAGTTTTTGATTCAAATGTAAGTATATTGACGACACAATTTCAAAATATTAATAGCAATGAATATTCATTAGCTATTTGCATGTATCCATAAAACACATGGCAAGTAGTGATTATTTGTACATTTTCAACTACTTTACTATATTTTATTTACATATTGTGCATGGACATACGAGTCCATATTATGCAGATGCTTTACTTACTTACATAAGTGCATGCGTACGCTATGGAATTTATTAAGTTCCGAATCTCAAAAAGACATAAAATATTTAACAATTTTTCGGCACATGTAAACCGGATTTAATTGTAATATTTTCTCTATCGCAATTCGAAAACTTTGAGAATAAGTATAAATAGTATCACGACGTCCTCCAAAATTTGTAGATGTACTACAGTGCAAGTACCTACTAATAAGTAAATCTTAAGCTTAGCAATGACTTTGCTTCGCCAGGCAGTAGTCAGTAACATTTGCTTTTGGGTGATTCTTAGTGGTGCATTTGTATTTTGCAGTGATAGTCTCTTGTCATGACGTGTCTAGAATATTTGTGCACACCGCTTGATCTTAGGCACATTTACTTGCCGTTCGTTGACAGTCTACGCGCTTTCCTTATTTGTAAGTAAGTATGAACTACGGTTTTTGTTTATTACTGGCAAAGGGTTCGAGTTGAGCTGAGTGAGTGAGAGTGCTATGTAGGCTGCTTTAGTCAGCCTTTCTTGGCCGGGTTTGGTTTGGAGTGAATGAGACGGAGTAGGAGAGCTAAAGGAAGTATGATACTCCGTAAAAGGTTTTTTAGACTGCTGAGAGAATAGTATCAGGAGAGAAAGTCGTACAAGGAAACATAAAGGAAGAAACAGGAACGAGATGAGATTAGGAGCCGGGAAGGAGAAAAGATGGATGCAAAGAGCATGTTGAATTTACAATGGAAATGTGATGTGTGAGAGATGAATCCCAGAGCGGAGGACACGTTATCACTGCACTAGCTCAAGCTCCAGCTACCTTCCACCCAAAGATGATAGTCAAAATAACAAGAATGGCTTTTCTAAGTATTACTTCTCTGTCTTCGTCCTCCCAAACACTATCTTTCTCTGCTTACAAGAATGAATGTATATGTGTTCATAAGTAGTATGTATTTACATATATACTTCACTCTCACGGCGAAACTACCGTACGTACGTACTACGTGCACAATAGTTCACCGCTTCTACAGTATTTCCACGTCCATAATGTGAGAAAATATGAAAGAAAGCTGTATACTCCATTTGCTATTGATATAAGGCTTCAGCTAGTGAATACATAGCACTAAAAATAAAGACATTGTGACGGATCTCCCTAAAAGGATAGTCGTTTCAACTATTATAGTCATGTATACCATAATTTCAGCTATATCACACAATGGAGATAATGTCCCATGAGGAAATCTATGTAGGTAATAAAATTTTAAATTCCGTTTCATATTTAAATATCATACCATATCATATACATCGATGTGATCTCATGGAACATTAAAGAAAGAACACTATACCATAAATAATGCAGTATTTATATTTATAGCCATAGATAGCTGAAGTAGAAATGCTATTAATTTATCTACATGTACATAAACGTCATACCATTTTTATATCATTCTTCATAAATGATTAGTTAAAGTATTTAATTGAGAGTTTATATGAAATTAATAATCATGTATGAGCTGTATTGTATTTATATACAAGTATTTCAGTGCAAAATAACTATAATAAAGGTTTGTGAGTAATATGAATAAGTGAAAGGTGTCTATACTGTATATATGTATTATGCGTTCCATTAAAAGAGAAATATTGAATTCCTCTCTTTTTGAATCGAAATTGCAAAGAGCCGACTTCTGTGTTTGGTAGTTTCCAAAGTATATAAGTTAAATAGATCCGACATATCTTCCCACGTCTGGTGAAATGAGCAGTCATAGTGTATAAGGTGTGTAAGTACTACTGTTGCTTTCCACTGCTCCCCTGACTAGTTTTCAATATCATGGCACACTACAGTGAGAAACTAGAAACGAAATTGCAACATTTCTCACTGTCCACAAGCCATTGAAGTGAAAATCTGCACGGCCAACTTTCCATTTGGTTGTGGTACGCTACTCCTGTGTTCCTTGCACATAAAACACATCCAACCCATCCTCAGCACATTGTGCACGCTGCAATGCAATCACTAGCTCGGGGATCATCCACTTATTTCGTGGCGTTAAATTTTGAATCCTTTCATGCTCCCTTTCTCCTTTGTTCGCACAATGGGATAAGACATAGCGTCAGGAATTCAAAGTAGAATACCCCCTCTTCTATAAACAGCAATTACTCGGATGCACGTTCCTTCAAACGAATCTATGCGGACATGACCATGTAACATATTTCAGTTACAATGCTTCAATAGAACTTGGCTAAACTTTTGAAACACCTCGATATGTATATTAAAACTAACTATAAGGAGGTACTATGTTAGTGTAGAAAGCAGTTTGTAGAACCCCTACATACAGTTGTAGGGTTCCGTATGTTTCCTGAGAATTGGTTGGCTAAAGACAGTTAGAAGTGTCATTCTGTTGAATGCCTCGCTTTCCTATGTAGAATGTCTAAATTTCCCTCGGTATTGCTTCTCAATTTCCAGAGCTTTCACTAAATGCGAACAGCTTTCTATTCAGAATATTGCTTTATTTTGTTAGTACCCATTGGCATCGGAATTAAATCCAAAAAATAACATTTCAACTACGGATAAGCTCAATCAGAACTCTAAAAAATTATTTACTTTATTTAGTGACTAAATAATAAATGCAAATACAACTTGTGGGCAATAGTCTATGATCCAACATTTACTTTGAATAATATTCCTACTGTATGCTTTTTTCCCAAAGCTCTGTTCTACTTTTTATTATAAATTTCATCCCATTTGCTATTCTGACTCAGACATCTTCCCATAGGTCCCAATGGAAAATGAAAAAGTTTTTCAATGTAAAATAGAGTGAACTGTATACAACACCGCGGAGTAGAATACTGCGTATCCCTTTACATCCGACTGTTTTAGTTTTGATTGGGTAGTTCACAAAACAAGTTTACATAACCTTAAATACATTATTCAAAATTTGTTATTTTGTTACTGTTCGTGTATAGTATTATTTCTGGTAATGGGACGGAATAAACTGTGGGACAGAAAACTCCGTTGACAAAAGAGACCAGGGGATGGAATGACCCGTTATAAATTGCTGTTTTTGCATAGGAGAATAGGCTATCCACATAGACAAGTGGATAAATATACTTTGTAATATCATATTTCTATAATCACTATGTTGGAAAACCTATTTTTTTTTCGATAATAAGAATAATTTTGGAAATACCTGTGCGTATCGACAAGGAAAAAACTCAGTATGCGTCCTAGTGTATGGCAGATAAGGGCCTTTCTGTATTTGTAGTGCATTTACGGTGAAACAAATATATGGGCTCTATTTCCATTACAGTAAAGTAGAAACTTAAAAACACCAAAACTAAATGTTTACAGGTTACTGGCACAGATATGAGTCTCTAAAAGTAGTTGTGTTAGTGGTAAAAAACAAATAGGGTAGTTCTTATGCTTAGTTTATTGCTTTTGTATGCGTACCTGATCAGCTCGGACATTGTCGACAACGAAATTGAACCACAACCTGTAGCGAGGATTGCACGTGTCTGGCCGAATGAAAAGATCGTACTCGTATTCTGAAATGAAATCCACACGACCTAGGTTTCCTAAAGCAACAACAAACAAATACATACAAATGGTACACAAGGTCTTCGGTTAAATTTATTAGAAAGCGAAGATGTTTCATGAGGCGTGAAACTGATCTGTTCGTGTTACATAATATGTATGGCGACAATTAATTTTAATTGGGCTGTTATGCTGTAAGTTGAGATGTATTCAGTTAATTATGGTATTTTATGTGGCATTACAGTATTCTGTACCTTCTTATAAAGAGATAGAAATAAAATTAGCTAAGACATCAATTGCAACGGAAAAGACTGGAGAAAGTTACTGGCGAGGGTTCCAGGAGAGAATGGAACTCTTGGCATAAATGGATGAACTAGATAATCCAGTATGTACGTACATATTTATTTTTGGTTGAACCCTAATAGGCATACCCTTTGGCATAACAATTTTTTTTCTCTAGTTGACAGATGAAAATTATATTTTCCCTTATTGGCATCATCGTAGACAATTACAGTGTATAGTACATATATCATAATAAATGTAGGTATTCTATTGTATAGCCTACATATTTATTCATAATCTTTGAATTGTAATTAATGCAGTATATAAATGTATGTAAATTTTAAAGCTTCTAACATTTAAATCTTTATAGGTAGTCAATAATGCTCCTGAATAAATTAACAAATGTTAGTATCTTGTACATAATTATAATTCACCCCGTATAATTGAAGTCAGCAGCTTTTGATTCTCAACTGTAAAATGGCTATTGTAAAAAATATTTTGAATGGGAACAGTGAAATACTAATACTCTAAATAATTATTCAATTGGCTTAGTTCTGGAATATAACTAAAAATAATTACTTACACTGATCCAATGGACAAGTTTCCAGAAAGATGTACAGTATCAGCAACACTCAAGTAGTGCTTCAACAAATTTAGTAAAGGCTGTGTCATTTTGACATAAAGCATTTACAAACCCAATACATTAACCTTTTTGGTATCCTCCAAAATTGGGACAGTGTAAATATAGTACACGCAATGATTTACTACTCCAGAATATATCATTACTATTACTATAGTAAATAAATAGCTAGAGGAAAATACAGTTAAGTATGTTACGCACATACACAAAAAATAGTGTAGAGCGAAGGTGAAGTGGAAAGCACTCCACATTGATATACATTGGTTTTAAGGGAGAATAGCGTTGGTGGTAGAGACACGAGTGCCATTGGTTTCTCTAATTAACTAACTCACAATCAGTCGCTAAGACTTGCAAACGATTCTCATGTGAGAGTAGTTAAATTTCAGTTTATACTGCCATTATACAAGCGAATTTTCCATTCAACGCTTTGCTATTTTATTGTCATACTCCTACTAAAACGACACCACTCGTCGCGACTCATTTCGTTAATTAGATTACGTACATCATCCTCTAACTTATTTCCGCTTTCTCTTCTGGGTTAACTCACTGACTTATCTCTCTTTCTCTGCACTCCGCTCGCGTCTCACAATCTTCATTACGATTTACGTACTATTTTATATGCCCTGATATTAGATCCTTGCGCTGATCTCTGAGCTACATGCAGTGCAAAGTTGCCTCTGTGGCTCCTTCAAACAGGTAATGAAAGGATAATTTGGTTTCCATTGTTCAGACTCGGCTAAAATAATAAAATATGCTGTCAAACAGGGCACACTAACGGATTACATAATGAGACATCCTGGCGGGCAGGTATTTAATTAATACTTGCCTCGTGTAGCTGTGTTTTTATATTTACAAGGTGTACTATAATGTATACCTACAAATTCTGCGTTCCAAACATCTGAACCTACATACAATGTTAACAGAGAATTAAGCTATTGCGGCCCTTTGAATACGGCTTTTGGGGTTTATTTTCTTAATGGAAAATAAAAGGATGCTTAGGTAGGAATTCAGGTATAACTTATAATTTAATTATCACAATGTGCATCACATACATACATATCCTGCTTAAGAATGCAATTTCACTTTATGTACTATTGCACTCGATTCCATATTATGTAAAATGTGAAATTATTTTACCATTTCGTTATTGTAAACAAGAAAATATCGAATTTCTGTGATGTTGCATTAAGAAGGCAATGTTTGAAATTACTCGTTGTATTGTTTGCCCTGATTACATAAAGGAGTTTCTAAATGTAAACATATTACAAAATTAAAATTCATTAGTTTCATTTCAATGTGCAGCTTTCGGAAACCAAATAAACGTAGCAAACAAACTTTTTGGAACAGTATTTCTCTTTTAACACTTTAATCAGTTGAAATGACATTTCAACAAGCTATAACATAGAAAGTTTAACTAAGTAGATATAATAGTATTTGGTAAATTATTAAATTCTTCCAATCATGTTATTATTTGGGCCTTAGAAGTGCTTATAGAGCTAGATATACGTTAGATTACGTTTGTGCTAACATTTACGGCATATTCAAAAAACATTTCCTGCATATTTGTGATATTTTCTGTACGCCTAATTTACGGGTATTCTTATACTGGATGCACATTTTGATGAATATTCATTTTACCTTATATCCATCGTTACATTTGGGCTCTTATACAAATCATATATATCACTGGAAAGTGAGAACACGGATTAAAGACGCGTAAGTAGGTATAAAGGCAGATAAATATGTTGGCTAAACACTTATTAAGATTATGGTGCGTTTCAGTTTGTAAATTAGAATTTTCATAGCAAGTTTTATGAGCTTTAATGTAGTTACCTATTGTGCATCGTACATATGGTGATGAAGATTCAGTGCAGTACTATGCAGCTTTAAAGTTGTAATATATTTTTGTCTGCTAGTACTCACAGTGACACTGTTTTCATTAAAATATTTTTCGTTTCAAATTGGCTTGACATATTACTTATATATGCTCAAAGATACTAAAGTAAGTTAATTAGCTTAGATTTAGGATGTATGTTATCTATAGGGCTGTCTATCATGGCCTGACTTGGCTTTTAGAAAGTTAACGTTTTAGTAGGTGATCATAAAGCTTGTGAGTGCGAATGCTTATATAATAATAATAATATTGGTGCGCAAAATCTTATTTAGCCCAGTGCTGTATGTGGGAACGATGAGTTGGTTATTAAGAAGGAAATTGAAGATGCCATGGTAGACTAAGCATTACTCTAACGTTAGCAAAGTAGTATCTATGTACGTAAAGTATAAGTAGGAGTGTAGGAGTAAGTAAAGTAGCAATAACAAGAGCGTTGTGAGGCATTTAGAGATAATGGAGAGAAGACAGTCAACATTAATAGGTAAGTGAAGAACTCAATGTGTTGTTATACTTACTTAAAGCAGATAGTAGACCAGGCCACATTTAATCCATAGTACCTACTATTTGTGCTACTTATAAGAACATACATTTACAGATATACTTAATGTGTAAAACCCCCAACACTAATAATAAGTAATATCAAGCAGTATCTTTACTGAGGCACTGCATAATACTTAACGGTCTAACTAAACTAATGTAGGAATGCGAGTGCAGATATGAAGGGACATTACACTTTCACTACAAGACACGACTCAAACTGGAGAAAGTACCATTTCATTCCTTGCTATCACAGACCCCGTCAACATCGTAACGCTGATAAAGTACACAAATTCTAGGAAGCCATAACTATATAATAACAAAATTAAATCAACATTCAGACTAACCACTTTCGTACGAAGCGTCGAAACAAAGATGTCCTCTTTTGGCTTTTCCACTGTGTCCTGGTGGACGGAGCACAATGCGAGTAACGTTCCCAAGTCCACCTTCTGCATCACTGTCGTCACTCTCTGTAGGCAAACACAACACAACATAAAGTTATGAAAATTACATACATAAATTCTAAAGTGTAATTCAAATGTCTATTCATATTTTTGAGACTGTAAATCCAGGTAAATTATCCAAGTAAATAGTAATATAGTAAACAGACTATGTAATAGGCTACCAGTACCAGCGCTAATAAGGGTTCTAGTATCGTGTCAGAAGAATGCTAAAATAGGTTACTGTAGATATACAATTCATAATTATTTTACTGATCTAAGGTATATGACTTATAACGCCAGATATTGCATTTGCTACATCTACTTTTATGCAATTTTTCTTTTTCAGTATTTAGGTTATTTTGGCAGCTTACATGGAATATTTAATTTAGGATACAAAATTAAAATTAGCAAAAAAATCCCATGAACTGCCATTATCTTTTGTACGAATTAATATTAATTCCTTTAACACTGATAGTAATAACAGTAAAGGATCCATGTACATTGTGTCACAGTGTACCTATGACATATAATTTATGAACAAAACTTCAGCAAACAATGCAGACCTACTTAATATTAAATATAAACACAGCCAGTCAGATATAATTTTATGGAATGGCTAAACTACTTTTCCTAGATGTCTTTTTAGTGCGCCAGCTAACAACACAATAGGTAGTAGTTTAAGTACCTGCATAAATGCCCACATTTAGAGCTAAATGTCAAAGTGTACTTCTGCAGTATATTGTCTTTTCATGTACATGTATAGGATGTGTACAGGTATAGAAAACAAAAGAAATTCCGTAATCTGTTCCCTAAAGTAGTGTTTAGCATTAGAAAACCGGGTAATGTGCGTACCATATAATATGTAGCATATGAATTATAACTCTGACAGTAAAGAAAGGATGAGCCTGAATTTCTGAATTTGTGTATTCGGTTCTCCAGTGTTATGATGTACGATGATATTCCCTTGTCTTGAGAATGCAATACATGGTACTTTCCCAATTGGGGAAAGTAAGAGAAAGGATAGAGTTTTGGGAGTGAATATTCATGGATATCTCTGTTTATGCTTACCTACAAATTATAATCTCTGTCATCGTGGCTTACCACATATTAACGAAAGGAGAACCACTGGGCTCCTTTTTGAGACACCAGACGCACATGTATTTACAACCATAAATGAAATGTATCCCATAAATAAATACTCGTGCATTTTATAGTCCTGAAACTCTTCTTCTCTGCACTCTCTAGTAGAGATGTCTAAACTCCTCTTCCAAAGTCTACATGTATTCTATGATATATTTAGTTTAGTTAGTCTTGGTGGAAAAAGCCCCAGTGCACCAAGCTCATCCTATAAACGTAGAAAATTCGTAGAAGGGATCGAACTTATATACAAAATATATAACTACCGTAGTACTTGTTCTCCAACTTGTTTATAATATACTTACGCGTATATTATTCTATCCTGAGGTACAGTATATTATACACTCTCTGGTAGAACATAACACCCCAGAATAAGATAATGTGGACCTGTGTGTATGTATTTATCTTTAGTAAGCATCATATCATACTATTCAGCAATACCGAGGAGAATGAAGAGTAGGAGTGGAGAACACTTCGTGACTAGGGAAAACACCATTAGTAATAGTGTACATTACCTTGCACCGTTTAATAGGAATATGGATGTGAATTCTGGAGTTATACCTCACATTTGTGTTTTAGTGCTCCAAATAAACTGAAGGAAAGAGTGAGCCAGCAAACACCCTCCTGTTCTCAACGTCGTCAATTTTAACATTAACCACCACGGTAGGAACCACACTAGCAAACTATACTTACGCTGAGATATCACCAACATTGTCTTGTAGTATTTTAGTTTAGTTTTGGTATGGCATGTCTTCTTTTTTACTGGGTGAGCGTTCCCTGGCTTGCCTGGCTCATACTTTTGGTGTAAGGACTTCTCAAGTCTCATAATAAAAGTAATATAAAATAGCATGACTTGAGTTTGGAGGAGAAACACCAACCACCCATAACTAAGTTAGCGACACCGTAATGTTCTTAAGTATGTATAGTCTGCGTTGAAACGAAATTTCTTGAAAATTGACATGATAGCAAAAGAAGGGAAAGAGCCTGCCTATAAAATTACTTGTGGTGTGCTGTGTGTGCTTTTCTGTGGTGTCACTAAAATTCCTGCCTGCTCTTTCTCTAGCACCTTTACATATGTATAGTGACATGGCGTAGAGTTTGTAGTCTTTAGTGAATTTAGTAGGAAGTTATGTTTCTCCCAACACAAGTATAACATTATATAAATAGTGCAAAGTACAAGTACAACAACCAGTTCCTACGCAGAATATGACATAGCACGTATTGTTTGTTTCCAAAAACATATACCTCGGTTAGGTACCCAAACTCCAGGTACCCAAAAATTATACTGTAGTACACTCTACACCACAAGTTTTGCATAATACTTAACTCCACCCCTGGGGCCAAATCTGGGAAGGCAACTCAAACTTTACATGTACCATATTATGCAATACACATTCTACGTATCACCACACAATTCCAATGGCATCACCCGCAGCTTTACCTCACTGTGAGAAAATCTCAATGATAATGATGCTCAATGTTATTACTTCCTTTCTAGAATATATTTATTTACAGAAAATTAAAACATTTCCTTGGCTTTGCAATTTTTGTTTTAGCATTTATAATTTTTTTCACAGTGTATGATAATGTACGCATATGGCATGACATAATATAAGTTGTCTATTTATAGCCAAAATGAACTCTGACCTAAAAGAAGTTCCACTGAATTCCCCTGTCTCAAGGGTGGGGTAAACTATTATTGAGAAAGATTGCAGAATTTGCATAGTATTATAAGAAAGAATGAACAGTTGGAGAGTGTATTCTTGTACAGAGCAGAATAGAGTAGCTACTGCTATTACTAGTTTATATTTATAGAAGATAAGTGAAGAGGGAAAAGTGAAAAGGTACTCTTTCTTGACAACACTCCCAGGCTACATTATGCAGAGATACGTGCATATTTTCTATACACTCTCTTGTTATGTTGTATTAGCATCTTGGATGGAATAGAAAATCATATGAGAATGATGTTAAGTGTAGCGAGACATATTATGCATGCACAATACGAAGGAGTTTATACCAAGCTTGTATGACCTGCCAGATATGTACTTAATATGGAATAAGCATCTCTAGGCCATAGAGTATTACTAAATAGACATCCCCAGCCACATACTACACTAGGTTTACTATTATGCATACACGCTGCCGTCGTAATGATAAGATTTTTTCAGACCATGTATATCTCGTACTTACATTCCCACCTTACAACACAACTACTTTTTCTTCTGAACTCATAATATAGGATGCATAATATTATGATACACCTCTAGTCTATTCTTCTGAAGTTTATGGAATGTATCTTACCATTTACTACATACACATTGCAGTGGGCTAATATAATGTCCATAAGGTACCTATATTTGGATTGGATGAACATGTGTTTTGTGTAGTGCCTATGTGAATTGTGAATACTACAATAGTACTTATGTGGCAAAAACCCTTAGAAAGAAAGGCAGGGCCCGTTTGAAGTATTTGCCATGTATGTAGATTTTCTAACTGAAGTGGAGTGAAAGCAAAAACACGGGACTGATGGAACTGTAGTGGGTACAAATATGTAGAGTAGATGGGAGAAAGCCGTTTTGGCTCCAGTAGGAGGTAATAGTAAGTGGATAGGTACATGTGTATGTCCTGACGGCAAAATGTAAATTTTAATGTCTAGAGTATAGTTATTGTTAGCAGCAGACGCTCATTGTCGTCCTTGTGGTTAATGTGGCGGTGAAATTACATCTCTACTAGAATATATTATGTAGAAAGGAGCAAACAAGTGACACCTACACACACATTTATTTTCCATGGGTAATGATACTTATTACTGCACCAATAATAATGTCCCAGATGTACATTTCTAACCTCGATTGATTTCGTTCTACAGAAACAGATTATCCAAGCCTCTATATGATACCCGTGCAGAATGGGGATAAATGAAAACGTTTATCGCTGCAGCATATTTAGATAATCGAATATAATTGCCAGAAACGCAGCGTGATGAATTCTAAAATTTAATGATCATATGAATGTAGGTTTTTAATTTTTATCTGTTTTAGTTTTATCATGAGCATTTAAAAAAAACATTTTAATTTGTCCCGTTTATTCAAAATGATTTCTGTTTAAAATGACACTTATTCCCCGTTTATATTTAGATAACAATATATATGCTTATTTGCCTAACCAACATATGAAACTCCTTTAAGTATTAGCGTGTAAGATGATGGTCTAAGCAAAATAAAATATTATTACAATTATATTATTTTTAAAATGGGCAAAATACATCTATAAAAATGTAATGTAAAATATAAATGCAGAAAGAGAATACTGATTTTGCACTAGTATATCATGTAAATATATGTCATTGGTATGGTATAACAACATTTATCGACTAGTAGAATTAAATATAGCTGAAGTGTTGAAACACTTCGTTTATTTCCTGGTATTTTGTTTAGTGTGAGTGAAAGTTGAGAATTGGAATGCAGCATGCTGTAGAGGATATTATATAATGTGGTCGATTCTTAAGCAATATTATGTAACATAGGTACAGAGAGTTAAGCACTGAAATGGGGATTATAGGAGCAGGTATATTTCTTATTCGGATTTCTATCTTTACATGACTGAGGATATTCCCTTTCCTTTTAACAAAATAAAAAGGATATTATTGTCACAAGGGAACATATGACAAAAGTCTGATAGTTATTTTTTTCTCTGTTTGATTGATATTTTTTGGCATTGAAGAAAAAACTACAAAAAACTAATGCAAAGATTCCGCGGAACATAATAGGAAAGGATATTGACAGATTCTTTTCATATTTTGTTCTGGCAAATACTTATACTATTGTAAATCCTGATTTATACTCAGTTAATATAGGAACAGGAAATAATAAGACAATAATACTATTTATGTAAGGACTAGGAAAAATGTGTAGATATTATGACTACATATATGTAGTACTCCTACTCATACACAATGGAAGATATAAAAATGTAATAGTAAGTTAGCCAACATTTTTATTATTTAAATAATATGCAGAAGTTATTTAAGATGTGTCCTATAATATAAAAGTAACAAATATAATCCTAAGTTGACGACCAGACCGACTGCTGTGACTGCATTGCAGAAATATGCGTGCGAATAAATCAGAAAATGAAAAGAGATTGCAGAAATAGATAGGTTATGCATATCAAGTTGAAGTGCATAGGTACGTACACTATTACTTTACTTGTAGATACAACAGGGCAGTTGCTATATTAATATCGCATTATGAAAGTCAACGAAGATCGGGAGAAAGCCATTCATCAATGTGAACCTGCAACTCTCTCTCATTCCCTTGCTCTGTGACAAATAGCCGTCATTAATTATTCTAGCAAAGTCAAGGAAAGATTTCAGTTGAGGGAGTGCCTCTTTCACAATCAGTCAGTCAGTCTTTTTATCTAAGTAAGAATACAATTGCAAAAGCATACGAGATCCTTCTCCTTTAAAACCCAGACAGCCAATCTCCTACACTTTCTCCCGTACGTCTCCCTTCAACTTTTAGCTGCAGTAGCGTCGAACTATAACTAACGTAAGTCAAAGCATGGCAAGGCAAGTCAACTGCCAAGCTGTTATTCTAAACGAAACCGTCGTGGAACAAGGTGGAAAGAGCTGAGTAAAATCAACCAGGCAGGACACTTTGACGGTAACATATCCGTATTCCGTCCTCTCATGTCATCCCTAGATTTCTCTTTTTTCATCAAAAACACTAATTCCTGTAGGCTACACGTCAGCTTTAAGTACATTTCATACGCGTCAGTCTCAGCCTTGCAAGTAGTACCGTGTAGCAGTTAATGTATTCTTAGGACCTAGTTTCTGTAAGTACAGGCATATGTACAGCAATAACTATTTTCTGCATTCCGAACATCCAGCTATTTAATTCTGGTTGTCCCTTTACGAAAAAAGCAAACTTTTTACTATATATGCTCAGCTTATTGTTTGGTATGCATGCATAACACAAATACATACCCTTCTCAATACATTACGTTTAAAATTCCTAAATATTTCATACTGAATAAATGAATAATAATATTATTCACAATTCTTCAATAAAATACGGTGTCTTGGCAGAATTTGCTACAGAGTCGATTTGAATATACACCCGACTACATTATTAGCTCTCAAGATACAATATAATAGCTCAATTTACCAAATCATCACAGTAACTTTTAAACACGCTAAACAATTCTGAGTTTCAGTTCTATTATTTTAAAGGTTAATCCCAAAAGTTTGCACCGAAGTTTAAAAGGTGCATCAATTGGAATGACATGTATTCATTCGACATTTTGCATTTAAATTTAAATTAAGTCAATCAAATAAGGAAATTGATCTATTTGCTGTTAAAATTGGGCGAATATTCCAAACAACTAATCTCTTCCATAGCCGTTTAATACTTTCGTAATTTGTACTAAAGGTCTCATGTTTCGAAAACTAGTTTCAAGTAACAAGACGATGCTACTTAAGGAATGGTTGTCGACTAGAATTTGAATTGGAGCATTTCGTTCATTGGTGGAGGAACATATTTTACTTTCGCTCTCCGTGTTATTCTTATGGAGAAAAAAATGATTTTCGTAGGGATATGGGATCGAAATTTTGGCTCCACGTAGATAGTTGGGATTAGGCTCATTCGAAAGAGCACAGAGTTTTTAGGGGCTTGAGAGCAACATTTGCACTTTATTGCTTATAAGTGCCTTTTAAATAAGGTTAAATGGCTCTTTTTTAACTTAATTTTAAAAAAATTTGTATTGGTCATAAAAATTATCTAAATTAAAAAATCGCACTCAAGCCCTTTAGGCAGAAAGAGAATCTGCAATTATTGTCACTTTTAGAATATGCTACTCAATTTTTTCTAACTTGCTTTGGTGACCCGTTCTCATCTCCTGTGTTCCCGTCCACCCCTCCTAAAAACAACAATAACTTTGTGCTACTACTCAACTTATAGTAAGCTACCTGTCTTTTGTCTTATAATGTGCGGGTGAGCGGATACGGATAGCGTGAAGGTGTGTAGGTTCTTATGCAGGTCCAATCTGCTGAAATGCTAAAAGGGCAAACCTTGTCGGCGAACCTCAATGCGGGCAGGATGATCCAAAGGATCCCACGGCTCTAACTCCATTCCCTTCACTTAAAAGGAACTCAGTTAATGTTTGATTTTCAATATTTTAATTATTGTTTCGCCGAAAAACGGTTATTTAATCACATACGCAGATTTGGTGGTAGGCTTTTAGTAAGCACCCCACAATATAATTGCTCACGCTTACAATGAACTATTTATTCTTTTAATGAGTGTCTCAGATAATGATAAACTGTAAAGTAAACTACAACACTTTTTGATTGTGCTGGTTGTCCGACTGAGTAAATCATGACAACCAACCTAGCAAATATTTATCCATGTTGATGAAAGAAAGCACATTGACTACTTACTTTCTCCAGCACATTCCAGTATTCGTATGGTGTTAGAGTGCCGTAGAAGTATTGACTGTTTAAAAGTTCTGCCTCTATGCACAATACTGTGTACTTTGGCTGTGCTAGGCTCTCAAAGCTCCAACTTTGTTTGGTCAACAAACATCCAAGTTCAGGTAGATACGATGTATGTACATAATATATATAAGTGGCCCTAGCTAATCCTAATAAAAAAAAGTACCTAATTCAAAATAAAAAATAATTCAAAATAAATTTTTTTTTAAGTAGGAAAGTAGATGTATTATTATGAGAATTAGGTGCATATGCTGAGGTAGGTGTGTAAGTATACATACTATATTTCTTTCTTTCATATTGATTCACGGTTTCTATGTGTAACTACTTGAAAACAGGGAACCCTACAAGGAATGATACCACAATAATAAGTAGTAAGAGTACGACCAATGTTGAAATTCCAGTCAGTCCAGCAACTACCCGTCGTATAAGTTACTTTCGTGAAAATGTGGTGCAAGTTCTCTGTTAGAGTTAGAAATGAAACGATGTTTTTAAATCAAGGGGTGTTTTCTAAGTAAAAGTAAGTATGCAACTATGTATGTTTTCAATGTATTGAAAATGAAATACATTTTGCTGCTTCTACCTACTTATATGGTCAATTTGGATCATATTGTGATCTTATTTCATTTGAACTAATGGGGTGCCTCAAATATTAGATATCTACAAATGGATATTTATCTTATATTTGATAGCCATGATGGATCCTAATTGTGAAACTCTTATATTTGATAGCCACGATGGATCCTAATTGTGATACTCTTATATTTGATAGCCACGATGGATCCTAATTGTGATACTCTTATATTTGATAGTCAAGATGGATCAGTAAGATGATCCTCTTACATTTGATAGGCAAAATCGGTATCTATTGGGGTAAGTCGTTAGGTAGGTAATTTGATAGGTAAGTCGGATCCCTATGATGATCCTCTGATAGGCAAGACGAGTTTCTATGGTGATTATCTTACATTAGATATATGACAGGTGGGTTTCATTTGTTTAGA
This sequence comes from Tomocerus mixtus, assembly GCA_034694165.1. Taxonomy (NCBI): domain Eukaryota; kingdom Metazoa; phylum Arthropoda; class Collembola; order Entomobryomorpha; family Tomoceridae; genus Tomocerus; species Tomocerus mixtus. The sequence continues at coordinate 25,081 of JAQFYC010000560.1, forward strand.
GTGTTAACTTTGTCTACAAGTACGTGATTTGTACGTTTTTTTGAAATATGACGTTCATATGGACTACACTAAACCCAGCAATGTGTGGGAACTGAGTAAACTCAACTTTGAGTTGCCTGATAAAGGATTTGGCAGGAGATCTTTTTGCAACCGAAGTGCACATTTTTGGAATTCCCTGTCTCTACACATCAAAGTGCTATCCTTACAAAATTTTACAAAAATATACAACATATTATCAGCAGGAGAAATAATTAATTGCTTATGACGAACGAAACTTTGATACAAACCTGATTTGATACTCATAATTATATAACTACTTTACTGAATTTTAATTTATTATTGCTAGTAAGACGATAGAAAACAATGTTGTAAAACCGTTAATCATTTGTCAATAAATTAATCCAATTTGATTGACAAAATTGGGTTCTTTGTTTTTTTGAATTTTTCCAAAGTTACACCAAACTAAATTTTGAAAATTTTTCCATAGAAACACCAAATTAAATTTTATAATTTACTGCTTATAAGTATAACAATTTATTTTTTAAAAATTTTTAACTAACTTTTACACTTTTCCTTAAACTTAAACTTTTTTTTTAAATATTTCTTCTTCTGTCCCTTTTTCAGTTTAAAATCCTTCTACCATACATTTCAATCCTATTCTTAAAGCCTCCCTCTGTTACACTCTGTTCCCTATTATTTTTAAAATCAGAATTTTTACCCAACTTTTGCATTTTTCCCGAAACTTTAAATTTTTTTAAATCTTTCTTTTCAAATAGTTTCTCCATGCATGGATTAACTGACAGAAAACTCGGCAAGTTTTGGCATCAATTATTTTTTTTTTATTTTCGTTTGTTTTAGCAGAACATGTTGAAACAGGAAGACATAAGTTGAATGTGGCAGAAAATATTTAAAAATTAGACCTATGTATTAGCCAGTATATACCTAATACCAACTAATAAAACAATGATAATAGTTAGTTAATCTCAAAGTAACATGTAAAAGTAGAAAATCATAAACGCAGTAAATAGTATTACTTTTCAAATGCAAGTTTAATACGCTTTGGGCGGCCCCATTTCTTCTTGTCCCGATTTACGCATCTTTGACCCCACCTCCCGTGCAAGTGCATTTCTAAAGACATAGATTTAGTGGATCGATTTGTTCTGACAAATAATTATATTGTGATAAGGCAATGAGCACGTCCTACACTATACCACTTTGTATGTTACTACCAATTTTCGTGCTAAGTAACTTATAGCCTAATACACGCTGCAGCCGGCTTTACTTGTATACGGCTAATTCGTATCTCTGCTATGAAGAGTAGATTTCTTTGTAGCAAAGCGAGCGAAGGTCGGATTTCCTGACAACCAATTTTCTGCCATTTCAACTGTGTACTGCCGTTTTCAGTCCCTACTGTCTGCCTACTTATCTAATTTGATTCATTTGGCGTTCTGCCTGTTTACTACCGATTCAATTTATCCCCTTATAAATGATGGTATGTTTGAAACAAAATGTTAGCCCACACTTTTAACAACCAAGCCAAGTTCGTCCTCCAAGGCGATAACACCTTTCCAATACTATGTCAGTCCTTTTCATTTCTTTCTCAAAAGTTTTTATATCTCGTTTTTCTGTCAAGCTTTCTATCAGTGGACCAATGTAACCTTGCAGAAGAATGGAACCACTGACTAATTATGGGTTATATAGGTACTCGCTCATACAAATATATATATGTATATATATACCGGTTCATTAAAGATTCGTGTAGACACCTTGTCATTGTCAGAATCGTAGACATATTTTGGACACTTACTGTTTTCCTAGAAATCGACATAATGGCACATTTACTATACAATTATTGTAAATACAAAATGCATCATTAAATCATCATGTAAATGCGTAAAAGCCGTGTATGTTGAAATATTTAAGGATGGTCAAAGGTCTTTAGTTCTCTCAGCACTCAAAACGCTTTGACTCCGAACTTTTATGTATTCAATTCCATTGTAGACTGACGCATACTTACTTTCTCTTTCCACTGTGATTGTACATAGTTATATATATCTTAACGTTCTTCCTTCATTTACCATTATGATAGTTTATTTATTCGTTGGCAAGCGTAGGTAGCTAACTTACCTAACTCAGTATTTGTGTATGTAAGTATGCACTATTAGTCACGACAGATAGTACATGTGTCCTATTTAGTAGAGATCCTAGCATCCACATTTTACATATACCAATGCATTATCTTATACTAAATAGTTATTCACCCTTTTAGTGTTAAACTAAAGCCCAGCATCCCACATCACATCCGAGCTAACTTTCTCTCCTTTTCCCCAGGCAACTCTCCATAATGTTTCTTTGGCAAGCGGAATGAAAGTCGATAATCGCAACGTAAATTTTGTGTAATAATGAGTAGAGCACTCGTTCAGTCAAATACACAGAGAGGAAGTTGCCGGCTCTGAAACCAGGTCAATTACTTCTTTTGTCAGAGATGGTGAAATGGGATATTCCACAAAACTTGCCCAATTATTTCATCATGTCTTTCTCCTTCTCAACAATGAACTCATCTTCACCTCGCTCACTTCTTTCTCCAATAGAACAAATTATGTTCTAAACAGTGGTCTTTTGCCTAGCCGTTTTACTTGTACTATGAGTATGGGTTGTGTATCTATTTATACACAGAAATGATGTGTTTGTTTCTCCTGTAACTCTAGCTCAGTTTAGAGGAGTGTGCCAATGTACTATTGTTTAACTGAAAATGCAGACCCAAAACACAACACAACAGAATCCATTCTCCAAACTAAATACAAAACATAACAACAAAGCTGTAAAATAATAGTCTTACCTATCAGGCTCCCTTTTCATGCTTCCTCATTTGGTTTCGTATAAATTAACTGCCCAAATGATTCAGATAGTTCAGCTCACTCTATGTAATAATGCAACTCTCATTGCCAACTAGTTATACACGCATTGTTTCATCTCTCACATACAGTTCATTCTCCATTCACTGTTAGCCATTTGCATTAATCTCTGTGTGTGTGTGTCTGTATATGCAAGGTTATACTACCGAGGGAGGAAAAGAGAAGAGTTGGTAGACCGTTGCTTACGTTATGCCTGCTTCCCTTCCTTCTGTTCATCTTGACAAATATAACATACTACTATTCACAACTCGTTGGTCTAAGCACCATTACTTCGTATGATCTGTATCCTACGCCTCTGCGCTCTTTTCATCCAAACAATCAGCAGAGAAAGCCGACAAATGGATTGTAGGCAATAAATACTGCAGAATTCTCTAACATAAATGCATAAAGGACTGCCCTTTCAAAATTATTCGCCAACATAAATACATACAAAGAGGAATGAGATAAATGAAAACTTTATCAATTCTCCATGGTAAATACAAGAACTAAATATACTGCCATGTGTACAATGTACGAATATGTACATACCCATATTATACAGAATGTTAAAATAGATAAATAGAATATAATATTATGTGGTGATCAAAGGTTCAGACTTAAATAACCATCTACTATACTAATATGGATAGCGCGTAGATGTGTACGTGCTTATCTGCTGAAATACTAAAAAAGACAAACCTTGTCGGCGAACCTCAATGCGGGCAGGATGATCCAAGGGATCCCACGGTTCCAACTCCATTCCTTTCACTTAAAAGGAACTCGTTAGCTGTTTGATTTTCAATATTTTAATTATTGTTTCGCCGGAAAACTGTTATTTGATCACATTTGATTTGGTGCTAAGCTTTTAGTAAGCACCCCACAATATAATGGCACACGCTTATAATGAACTATTTATTCTTTTAATGAGTGTCTCAGATAACGGTAAACTGTAAAGTAAACTACAACACTTTTTGATTGTGCTTGATGTCTGTGGCCGACTGAGTAAATCAGGGCAACTGCCAACCTAGCAAATATCCATGTTGATGAAAGAAAGCACATTGCCTACTTACTTTCTCCAGCACATTCCAGTATTCGTATGGAGTTAGAGTGCCGTAAAAGTATTGACTGTTTAAGAGTTCTGCTTCTATGCACAGTACTGTGTACTTTGACGGTGCTAGGCTCTCAAAGCTCCAACTTTGATTGGTCAACAAACACCCAAGTTCAGGTAGACACGATGTACCTATTATAAGTGGCCCTAGCTAATCCTAAGTATCTAGTCTAGGTAGGAAAGTAAATATGGAGAAATTAGAATGTACATATTACACTGAGGTAGGTGTGTAAATGTATATAATATATTTTCTTTCTCTTTCATATTGATTCACGGTTTCTATGTGTAACTACTTGAAAACAGGGAACCCTACAAGGAATGATACCACTATAATAAGTAGTAAGAGTAAGACCATTGTTGAAATTCCCGTCAAGAAACAACTACCCGCCGTTAAAGTGACTTTCGTAAAAATGTGTTAATGTAAGTAACCTGCTAGAGTTAGAAATGAAACAATGTTATTAAATCGAGGCGTGTTTTTTAAGTAAGTATGGAACTAGTATGTGTGTTTTGAATGTATTTTAATGTGAGAATTGTCGCTACACAAAAGCGGGATTGGGTTTGTGTACAACTTAATGAATTCAGTTCAGTTTTCAAAAAAATTTCACAATTAGAAATAAGAATAATATCTGTAACTACCCATGGAGCAACTATTTTAGGTCCTTTACAGGAGGTTGAGGATGATCAAAACTACGCCATCCTTTATTCATATTCACAATGTACTACGACAAACTTTTACTATATTTATGCCCGATACTAAAAAGTAGTATAGGGCTTTACTTTAGTGTACAGGTAAATTCGTACCCTTTTAATACACAATTAAACCTAACCTGTATAAATAGGTCTTTACTTTAGTGTACAATTTTATTCTTTTCTGTATAGAAACTTAATGATGTGTAGTAACTTAAATTATTCACTTTTTTATATGAAAGGCACATATGCACTGAACCTTCATTAAACTTCGTCTTCATGTAAAGACTGTTTGATTATGCGACCGTAATTAGTAATAGAGTTGTAATATGGCATTACAATAAAAGTACTTATATTTTGTTTATCATTATTCTTAAGAGTATTTAAATTATATTTTATTACAATATCAGGAATGTGTATACGTAAAATTCTAATTCACGTGTAATTTTTAGGTATTAATAAGTCATTTCTATTAACCTTTAGTAGTTTCAGAGCCACGGAATGTAATATTTCTTCCGGATTGCATCTGCTTCTGAATTTATCAAAGAGTAACTTTAATTATTATATCATTTTTATAGAGCAAGATTTAATTATCCTCAGTCCTTGAGAGTTAGATAGTTTTTTAAAATCATTTTGTGTATTTGAATAGTAATGTAAGTACAATTGCTTTTTGCAATTGGCTTTTTATATAATTTGGTATTAATTAAATTATCTCCACTGAGAATTATTTCCAAATCTATAATGGTTATAAGTAAAGTTTAAGTATGAATGCGTGCATAGATTTTTCAACCACTGAAGTAAAGCCCTACGACCTTCCCTGCACACTAAAGTAAAGCCCTATTTATATACGACTTTACCTGTACACTAAAGTAAAGCCATATTTATACAGGTTTGGTTTAGTTGTGTACGAATTTACCTGTACACTAAAGTAAAGCCCTATTATCCTAAGTGTTAAATGTCACTCCCGTCAAAAATATACCCTTGAATTTCCCGTTTTGCTCTCTTAGCACATCAGCACGTGCTCGTTGTGTAAATTGGTTGTTGTGTGTTGTTAGGTGGTAGAAGTGTACGCAAAGCCAAGCCACAGCTGAAACCTAAAATGAAAGTCATGCGAATTGGAGTGAATGGAATAATCGAGAACAGTCTCTTTTGCGCGACGAACGAACGAACATGCGACCGTGCGACTCAAGTTTAGTTTTGTTATATGATGGTATGTTCAAAACAAGCTCACACTTCCAACAACCAAGCCAAATTGTCTTCCATGGCGATAACACCTTTCCAATAATATGTCAGTGCTTTTCATTTCTTTCTCAAAAGTTTTTATATCTAGTCTTTCTGTCAAGCTTTCTATCAGAGGCTATCACGGAAGTGAACCAATGCAGAAGAAAGGAGTCACATTCACATTCACTGAGTAATTATGGGTTATATAGGTACTCGCTTATACAAATATGTATATATCCTTTTTAATTTAAGATTCGTGTGGGGACCTAGTCATTATCACAATCGTAGATTTGGACCCTCACTGCGTACTTAGAAATCGAAATAATGGCACATTTATACAATTTTGAATACAAATTATATCATCATGGACCTAAGTTCGCGGTTGTAAATCAGATCGAAACAAATTGCAAATTTTGATAGTTTTTTATTGAAGTTTACGTAGAATTGACGACAAATAGTCATAAATAATTAGATATATCATGCATAACTATTGCATTGTTGGTACTACATACTTTTAATGATACTTGATTAGATAAGATCAATTGGCAAATGCTAATTAAGTGTAATTAGCTTACATTTTGCACACTGCGTAATCCACGTAAACTTTTACCACCTTATTCAAAAAAGACTAATTATAATCTGCGCCTAAACACTAATTGGATCATTAAAATGTCTTTATAATATCCATGACATCAGAACAGTGGTTAACGAGGAGGAGAAGACTAGACACAAATGACACAATCGGCATTTTGTCAGAGCAAACATTTCATTTGTGAGCTATTGAGCAGTGGATACGAGGGTGAGTAACCAAGGCGAAAATGGATAAAATAATATTGTGTATATATAGGAAAGAGATCCTTCTAATTCTCAATGCTAGGTTTGTATAAGTACTGGAAAAGACAGGTAAAATATCTTTGTGAAAGAGAATGATGAGAAAGCCATAATATAGGTACTTTGTACTATTTAGTTACAATAGTCGTGGTCGGGTAACTGTATATTTATAGGACATATTTGGGGAAATACAAGGAACTGTATATAGCTATAGTGAACTTAAGTAAAGCTGGAGATATTATTATGGCAGAATGAGAAGTAAAAGCCAAAGAGAGGTGAAAGGAAAGAAAGAGTGGGGAAAGGGCCGTTTGCTTGGCAATAGAGAGGCCTTTGAAAGGGCAGAGCAGACCACCTCCATTGCCATCCGCATTCAAATGGGACATTAGGCCCAGGTACGTCCACTATTCACACTTTATTTCCCGATCCATTCCTTCAAAATGGTCAATATATTTATGGAGCCATCAAGAGACACAGGGTGCACCTGGTTGCTAAAGAGAGAGAATCTCACTCACGATCAGAACTTTAATGTAATGTAGCATATAACATGAAAGTGCCCAAACTGACAGTCGTTTTCCTTTTCCACATCTACTAGATACTGATACATACGGCACGACCAAAATCAGGATAGAAGTCCAACAATCCGAGAAACATGTATAGAAGCAGCAGTCCCTAACTCTGTCTTATGTTTTATATAAAGCCTACCTAACAACTCTCCTAACGTATTCCGAACAGACATTTCTCTCACTTTGACTATTGCACAAGGAACAAAATTACCTTTGTCTGTGTTTTATTAGGAAATCGCTAAACCCTCTTTGGGTATTGTTCCGATTTTCATCCTTATTGCCTTTTGAATTGAGTACCTAACCATTTTAAAACAATGCTATAATATTTTCAGAAACCTTTACAGAAAAATAATACGGGATCTTGTAAAGTATGAACGATCCTAAGACAAAGAACCCAACGTTTAAAGTGTCCAATAGACTATCAGTGCAACATATTCTTGGATGGAAAGTTGGCATATCCTTAATTATTATCAAATTATTATTTTTTCCTTGTTGGCATCAATCATGTGGATAAAACATATATTTTTAAAAATGAACCTGTGGCTCTAAAGAGTACATAAATAAATAAATTATATTCTTTATAGTGCCTACATATTGTCGACAATATGTAGATGGGAAAGTGCCGAATTTGCTGCAAGGAACTTTTGCGTCGTTTGAGTATGCCTGGTGCTGACTACTGGAATTAGGGGTTGTATCGTTATTGTTGTAGAGAAAAGATCTGGTCGGGTCTTGTCATGTTGTACAATTGTAATATACATCTATAATATATAACCATGGGTCGTAGAAGCTTTAGGTTTACCGATACATTAGGTGATACATTCTTACTCCCTTTCCTCTGATCCTGCGTCCACGTATTTATATCGCTCTGCTCTGTCAGTCCTACTAAAGCAGAGCTTTTCTTCGTATTCCGTCTATATTGGATTGAAATAACCGTAAAGTATATGTAGTGTAACTCTAGAAAGAACACAGGGACCAAATCAGACCGACCAGCAGCAGCACTAACAGTTGCAAAGATGTATTTATGCGGAAATGTCGAATTCTGTACTTGAAGGAAGTGTAGACTGTTAGAAATAGTGCCTCGCATTTTAACCCAAACGCACAAGACATTTTTACCAATTTATCATATTATGTATTGTATTTACACTTTAGCTTACGAGTAGAATACGCCATAAGACCCCCGGGAACAGTGTGGTCTAATATATCCGAAAGGTTGGCCAAAAAATATCATATTATTCACCACCATTGTTCATTACGACCAACATTGGTTTTAAAGTTTATTAGTAGGATTGTTATTACTAATTTGGTTTTATACATATGAGCGTCATTTACACAAGTATTCACCAACAAAACTCTTATCCCAGGGTCACATATTTAGAAGCGCATATAGTCCAGGTCGGATACTTTACACTACTTCAATACTCTTGGCTACCAATTTTTTACCACATTAATGTCCTCCGCATTCAGACCTACCTCATCTAGAGTACCCAAAATCGTTTGCCCCTCAAGAAGTTGGTGTCTATATGTACCATACATAAATAGTGAAATACACCTTTTATAATATTTGTTTATAAATAAAGTAAAAAATGCCAGCGCAGTGAAAGTGACGTTAGCATCCTCATATATTAAAATAAATACATACTGCCTTATCTAAGACATTGAATTATTATATAAGAATTGTAAGAGTGAATGTCTCAGTACATCTTTTATACTCAACTTGGCGAAACAAACAAGAAAACTTGTTGTGTATGTACATATGTAAGAGACATATAGTAAGGGAAAGTGGAGAAATCTCTTCCTCCGTCTTTACTGAAATAAGTTCCCATTGCATTCTCATCATCAAGCAACCACTTTGGCCAAAGAGCTGCTGATTCCGGTAGTTTGACAAGACGAGAAACGTGACAGGATCCTCCAGACTACGCTAACGGGAGTCACATACATACAATGTACAACAACGCTGCAGTATAGTGAGTTGTGTACAGTGGAGAGCTTCATCTCGTCATGTAACGTAGACAAGGGTGTGCCATGGCAAGCCAAATATCGCACTACTATGGCAAAGTGCTACAATGATGAGGATTCACAATCGAAATGGAATATTCTTCTCTCGCCTCGTCTTCTTTCCTTATTTTGCTTTCCCGTCATCTTATCTTCCTATCTAAACTTTCCTCTACTTTCACCAACTCCAATTTCTGTTCTTTTGTTTTAACGGGAGCTATGTAGGTTATTCCTATATGTACATATACACTGTAGTATGCGGAGTGCAGTGCTGTAGTAGTATTTATTTATTTTAAAGTACACTGCAGATAGCAATAATGCCTGCCTTGTAGTGTTGGAAGAAGAAAGGCCACTTTCAATTGTACCTTCTTATTAACCGACATCTACTTTCTCTACAAGTAGGTATATGTTAATAGGATTTGTAAGCATAGATGTGTTTTCCCACTAAAAGTACTATTATTGTCCATTGTGTTATGCAATAAAACATTTCAAAATTGTGTGTAATAAAGTAGCGAAAGTGAATAAAGTCCATTTTTGGTCAAATCTCACATTAAGTTTGGTCATTTTAAAAAAGTAAATTTTATCCTTGCATTGAAATCCGTTATCAATTCAAAAAGGTTGAACCGTTTAAAAGTTACAAAAGTATATAAAAATGAAAAGTCTCCCACTTAGGTATGCTACACCTCTCGTAGATATGGTCCATAGATTATGTTTCTGGTATGCCATTGTTGTATGCATACTAAATGCAAGCTCAAACTTCGTAAGCCCAGGCAACCCTCTACTATAATGCCCACTTTACCCATGCCCAGGCAATTCTCTAATGGACTTAGATATAGAGACAAAAATGTTCAGAATGTTGAGATCAGTGTAAATCCGGTCTTACCTCAAAAACTTCAAAGAACTTGTAGTGCAAAATACTAATTTCATAGATTTCCCCATCAACCATGTATATTTTAAACTGACCTAACTCAGTAACCTGTTGACCGATTGACCCCATGTGAGTAGGGTGTCGTCTTGTCGTCCCACAAAGGACGCATACTTAGTTGGAACGTTTTATTTTAATCCGTTCAAAATTAATCGTGTTTACGGACGGACAGACAGACGCCCAGGCAACGTAATCGTATAAAGAAACTTTCGCGTCTTAGTAAACGTCGAGTAGACCAAAGGATATTTAAAGGAAAATTTCTAAAAGAGCGAATAACAGATCGGATTACAGCAACCATTCGCATTCTATGTAGTATGCATACTACACAATATACATAATAATACATTACGCGCTCGGGGGCGCCCGCAGCCATAGGCCAATTAGGCTATAGCCTTACCTACCGTTTTGAAATTACATTTAAGTATACATCTGTGCCTATGTTCAGGCTATGTCCAATATTTTCGTGCCTATGATAGACTATGTGCAAAATTTTTCTGCAGGCGCCGCTGTGAGTTCTCCGTCAACTCACAATATAACACAGGGTCGCCAACGGGAAAAATTAAATTAATGATCATCCATATGATCATATCAACAGTGTAAGCCACCTACTTTATTTCTATCAACGTTTTGATTTTCTTCAGTTCATTACAGGGATTTAATATTTTTCTATTATTATGTAGCGAGTCTCTTTTAGGCGTCTGACGTGCCTGTCTGTCAATGATTGTCAGTGATGATCTCAATGATTGTCAGTGATGATCTCAATGATTGTCAGTGATGATCTCAATGATTGTCAATAATTATCACAATGATTTTCCCAATTGACAAGCTCCACTTTTACAACGTTTACCACGGTTTATTTATATACCTACATCCTTTTGTATCAGCATCCGCCTCGGAGCTATGAACCAAAATACTTAGATAAAAATGTCTTGTATAGTAATGTCTTAGTCTCAAGAGAATCTCCATTCATTTTAACTGGCATCTTAACTTTAACTTAACAGCCATAATATTATGCTTGTCAACATATGTCAACATATATTTGACAGAAGTGTGCAATACAATTACATTACAGGCACACGTTGAAAATTGCAAACGATTCTTTAGGTTAACTATGGTCTATAATATGTCACTAGTAAATTAATGGAGGTTTCGACTGCATTGGAATGGTATTGTATAAACAATTGATATCGGTCTCATCATGATTATAAATGTTACCAATGAAATATAAAGTAAAGGGCTTTTTATCTTTCTTAACGATATATATTTACTATTTACTACATATATGCACATCGATTACGTAAATACAATACAACTTGGAAAGGATATTATATTACATAATATCTATAACGCATACGGTAAAGAATTCTAAAAAAACCATATAAAGTATTTGTTCTTTGATGCATTCAGCAGCTTAGAGATGACAATTCAATTGCACGCAAAAATTCACTCTTATAACCTAAAGGTGTTGCGCTTGTACGCGTTGTAGTTTTACAAACGAATCCAATAGAGTGAGATGTGTGCGATAATTTTTCTGTTGTTCGTTGTAAGGTTTACAAAAGTATCAAATTACTTTTGGCTAGATTCTGACCACATAGTAGGAGCCACCATAGGTAGCCATGGCAAAGTTCTGCCACGCACAGCTCATAGCTGAGACGATATTATATTGCTTTTCCTAACCAAATTAGTCATGTGTGTTAAAAAATTGCAGTGTAAGCTATTAAGTAAGATAAACAAAAAATATCTACCCTACTGAGTAGCAAATGTGATAATATGCAGCTTCTTGCTTCTCAGTTGACTCGTGTACATTCGGTAAACCTAGAGAGATGAGATGTAATACAGTTTAATACATCTATTCTCTTTGGTGTGTCCAAATTTTTGCCAAAGCCTAAAATAATTTTTGTGAAGAATTGTCTTAAAATTGTGGTGTATTTTGAAATAATCATTAATACAAAGTAATTGTAAGTGCTCAGTATTCAGTAAGCTGTGTAAAATACAGTTTTTAATAATTGTTTTGTAGTTTTTATAGTGAATAAAAATAGAAGATGTATGATATTGCAATCATCAAAAATATTATCTTAGTATTAATAGTACAACAAGTGCTAAGTTGCGAGTATTACAGCACTTTTATACAATGCACTCAGAATCCTACATGTGCTTGGCTTTCGATAATGACATGCAGTTCTGTTAAGACGCAATGCTACAATTGATGCACCAGATATGTCTTTTTAGCCAGTTTTCCATTTAAAATCAAAATCAGTCGCTTGTGGTAGCATATCTCCAAGTTTCCAAGTGAATCTCAAAAAGTCAGCAGTATACCATGCACACCCTTTTCGTATACAAAAAGATTTTGGAAGGGCAGTTTGACTAATAATAAAGTATCCACGCCAAAGTACAGTTATTTCGTTGAATTCATATTATAGCTTTGTGAAAGTTAGTCATGCTATCAATTTTCATATTTTCTGTGGTATTTTATTCTGGCATCAGTGGCTTTTTTTTTGGAAAACCAACAAAATATCCGTTAATATTATAAAGAGTTACCACTACTACCACTACGCGGATGCCGGATATAATAACAACAGTTACCTACCACCATTGAGCCTACGAAGATTTTAAATAACGCGTCCAGGCCGTTAACCAATGTTTTGAAAAAAATTACTCCACTTATTGGAACAGAAGTTGTTGACGATTTAAGGCACATGAAGAAAGGAGAGTTTGATTTTAACTTTATTGCCGTGATTTTAATACTATTATTTACTTCTGCCAATACTCATTGCAATAAATGTATTAAAAAAGAAGAGCAAGCTCGAAGGACCTGTTTTCTATACAAATAATATGTGCGAGCCGTCAAAAACTCTCCGAAAAGCTAAATCTCTGCCAGACTCTCAATAGCATAGTATGTATTACAATTCGATATCCTCATTTGTTTCAATGAAGATTTTAGTATACACTTATAGTTTACACACTTTAGTATACACAACGGAATCCAGTACATAATGCTAGTGTCAACGAATTTAATTGTGTACATTAATGGAGAAAAATAAAACATTGCAAAACTGTGTATAACAAAGTAGCGAAAGTGAATACAGTCCATTTTTGGTCAAATCTCACATTGCCCCAATAAGTTGGGGCATTGTGAAAAAGTAAAATTTATCCTTGCATTGAAATCCGTCAGTTTTTGGTCAAATCTCACATTGCCCCAATAAGTTGGGGCATTGTAAGAAAATAAAATTTATCCTTGCATTGAATTCCGTTAACACAGTTCAAAAAGGTTGAACCGTTTAAAAGTTACAAAAATATATAAAAATTAAGTCTCCCACTTATGCTACACCTCTCCTAGATATGGTCCATATATTATGTTTCCTGTATCTCATTGTTGTATGCACACTAAATGCAAGCTCAGATTTCGTATTCCCAGGCAACGCTCTACTATAATGTCCACGTTACCTATGCCCAGGCAACTCTCTAATGGACTTTTCGAAAAAAAAGAGACAAAAAATGTTCAGAATGTTCAGATCGGTGTAAATCCGGTGTTACCTCAAAAACTTTAAAAAAAATTGTAGGGGAAAATACTTTCATAGATTTCCCTATCATCCATGTATATTTCAAACTGACCTAACTCAGTGACCCGTTGACCGATTGACCCCATATTAGTAGGGTGTCGTCCTCTTGTCCCACGAAGAACGTATACTGTGCCGGAACGGTTTGTCTTAATCCGTTCAAAAGTTATCGTGTTTACAGACGGATAGACGGACAGACAGACGCCCAGGCAACGTGATCGTATAAAGTAGCTTCCGCTACTTAATAAACACAATGGCTGTGTAGGTGCACAGTTAGACAACTAGTATAATAATCCCAGCATAACTTATAAAAGTCTAAGCAAAACACTTTCTTAATTCCAGTTCCACGGTATTCAAAGTTGAGTACAAAACAATGTGATGCAAAAGTCTTTTATGTTCTTTTGTCTTTAGTTCTCCAGAGTAAAAATGACTCACTGTACCTACCATTTTAGTCTTCATTATTAAGGAGCTTGCTTCCTTTATGTCTCTTTGGGTCTCTTTGGCCGTTAGTCTGTACCCACCATAATATCTCAGAATCTATTCGATATATCGTCTTCAAGTTCTCAGGATAGCTCTTTGGGATCGTCCAATGGCCAAATTGAAAAATGGAGTAAATCGGCACATCCCCAAGAACATTTAGATTAACATATTGAATCATTCATTAAAAATTGTTCATTTTGTCATTGAAATCATTTCCTTTACATTTTTGGATTTCTCAATGTCGTTTTGCTACGTACTATTAAGCAATCTTTGATTCTTCATTTATCAATTTAAGTGTCAGCTCCATTGAACTCTTAAGTTAATACCTAAGTACTATTGATACAAAAATTACAAAGCCGAGTCATCTCAACCTTTGTCACCCACTCATGTCCAAGCAATTGTTATGTTGGCAATTAAGATTGCATTCTTTATTCTTACCTACTTCATCATTTCTACTCATTTTATTAGTCCCATATTATCTATTGAGTGATGTAATATTACTTCTGTTAGTCAAGTCATAAGGTCGTCAACTATTAATTTAATGTAAACTAAATACACATCTTGCAAAACAAAGATTTGCGCACTCCTATAAAAACATTCGCTAATAAAAATAATGTAAACTGGTTTCAACTATGTACTGACTTTGGCTAGGAGTTTGCTCATAGTAAAATTCCTGAATTCAGTCTCATCATTTTCGTTGATAAGTAACCAACCGGTTATTTGGAGTACTAGTAAAACTCGAATCACATCAGGACTGAATGAATACAATGTGATGATTAAGTTACAAAGTCCCTGTGCCATCCTTACAGCTGACATTATTCATCCACATCTGCTGAATACAGCAAAGAATAAATGCACTGAGCTCTACAGCGAAAACTTCCTTCGAGAAGTGGAATTATTGTGTCCACGAGGCAGTTTTACAGAAGTCGATATCCACCACAGAAGCAAACGTTTCATTCTCACAATAATCGTTGTGAACGTGGTAGTATTAGCAGGATTTGGTATCGCTGGGACGGCTGTATCCAGCATTGCGCTACATGGCGTCGGAAAAGTACAGCAACGTTTGGACATACAAGAGAAGAAACTTGAAGAAAGTGGGCAACAAATGGAACTTGCAAAGAAGGCAACAAATGGAACTTGCAAAGAAGGCAACAAATGGAACTTGCAAAGAAGGCAATAAATATCTTACAAAATAATTTTAAATTAATGACAAATGAATATGATAAACATAAAGTGGACCATGACACACTTAAGTTTAACCAAATTAGTACAAGCTTTGGTATATCTTATATCACGAGTCGTCTCTTAACAGTTAATCAAATTTTGAAAGACAGCAGAAGGAAATGGAAGGAAGATAGGCTATATTCAAATCTCTTTGATTATATGAGTTTTACACTACCATGCAACGGAACTTGTCCGTTAGATTTAGGAACACCAAAGTCTTGTCAATTGTCACACGACGGCTCCAAACTTTACTAGAAGTTTACTATTCCCGAGAATAATGACAATTTGAAACTAATTGAAGCAGATCCTTTCGATTTTTATTACCAAAAAGACATGTAGTGTTTAATATACAGGACCACCGAATGTGGTCATAGATGTGAAAAAGAATTGTGTCCATTCTGTCAATGTAAAGTATACAAATATGATACTCGCAAGTTCTCAGGATTGCCAAGAAGCCTCAAGTTTGCCAGATGCAACGAAATATTTTTCTCTGATACAATGTCGGGAAAGACAAAAACACGATGAATGGAACTTCCAAATATTCCTCTCGATAAGCTGCCATCCCTTAATGAAATGAAGCATTTTGATCATACAACACACTTTCATTACGGTTGGTTTATGGGACTAATCATTTTGTTAATTTTACAATCTCAACCATTAGCACTCCATCTTCTGATTGCGGAATGTCTGATTATGAAGAATAGGTAGAAATTGAGTGCAAGTTTTAGAAGGATAGATTACCACGTATCTACTGAAAGTAGTTAAGTAAAAGCATAGAATTTATCTTTTCTCATATAAGGCCTCTGTCCACACAAATGTTATATTTAAGTTATACTAATAAATGTTACGTGTTCTTTGAGACTGTTGTAATGTGCTACGCAGTACTGATGTTGAAGTATATTGATATTTGTCTTTGCATTTCAATAATAAAGGGCATACATTTTCAGACGTTCAAAAACGAAAACACAACTGTAATTTAAGAATATTCATTTATGGTTGCATACTTATAAATTGTTTTATATTACATGATGCGGTGCATTGCTTATAAAATTAGACAAAACTGAAGTTCACTTTCAAAATCTTAGTTTCATATAACAACTTACTGTGTTCGCTAATCATATTCTGAATCGTAATTAATCGTCTTCTTTAAACTAAACGGTTTCACTGTTTTGTACGAGCAGGTCGTATCATTTCTATTTCGGGAATTCTAGAAGTGCTACTACACATTTCATGATTGTCATGACAAAGGTCAGCGTCCTGTGGGTCCTGTAAATTATAGGACCCGTGTCCTGGGGTTCCTGTAACTTTTAGGACCCGGGTCCTGTAAATGTACATGTACAACACAGTAGGTTCCACATGTTTTTAGCGACGAAAGCAAATGCAGGTCTCATTAATTTAAAAAACTCCTAGTTCTTTTTATTATTAGAGAAGGGACCTACTGGTATTTTTATTAATTAAGCGGGGTCCTAAAGGTTTTTTCAATACCAAGAAGAGGGTCGTACTTGTCGTATTCATTATAGGTTCGTAGTTCTACAGGTCAATTACAGGATGGTAATCGTTGTACGAATACATTTTCCTTGCTAAAAGCAATTTTCATAAAATATAAATGAATGAAATTAAACTAAGTGTTAAATTAAGTCAAGTTGATAGTTTCATTTTAAATTATTTTTAACTGAGATCGTTAATAACAAAAATACCCTTCTACTAATGTAATGTTACATTAGTAGAATAGGCAAATTAT
The DNA here is from genome assembly GCA_034694165.1 of Tomocerus mixtus. NCBI lineage: Eukaryota > Metazoa > Arthropoda > Collembola > Entomobryomorpha > Tomoceridae > Tomocerus > Tomocerus mixtus. Next base: position 42,304 of record JAQFYC010000560.1, read on the forward strand.
CATATTAACATTATCGTATAAATACTTGCATTATAAATTAATAATTGACTGCTACTGCTGCAAGTTTAGGGAAATAAATAACAAAGATCGAAAAGACAGCCAAAGTAAATATTCTTGAAAATAATATTCGACTATCAGGCAAATATTAATATACGACAAATATTAATAAATTTTTTTCGTCATTCAGACGTTTGAAACGTAGGTTGAGCATATACATCAATAAAGCTTGTAATTGTGTCATATATTATTACTTTAAAACTACGTTTTACTTTGAACTTGGAGACTTAATACTACGTGTTATTTATGTATTGCTGTATTATTCCCTGAAGAGATATACAAACAACGGTAACCAACAAATAAAAGGTCAGTTATAAAGACAGGCTCCTTGAGGTAAGACGTTTATTGGTATTACTTATTTCAATCTATCAATTGTTTTGTGTCAATTTTATTAACGACCAAGTGAAGTTGAAATGGCGTCAGGAGACCAGCTAGAAAAAAAGTTATAAAAAGGAAGTTGGCGAAAACTGAACAAAGTAAAATTAATGATTAAACTTGTTTTTACATAGACAAGTTTGTGCAAGTTTGATTATTTAATGTTATTATAGGTATCGTTGAGAAAAAAGATGATGAACCAGGTGCCATGGTACCAACTCCACTTACGAAAAAAAGAGGACTGAAATATAACTTTTGGAACAAATCAAAATCGGGAACCGGAGATCAAAAAGGGCAGAAATCGATGCCAATCGTTGACATTGTTAATCCTGGGAAAAAGTACATATTAAAGCCTATTTAAAAATAAATTCATTTATGTAATTATTTAATTTATTTAAGTTTTTTGTTTTGTTTTTCTAGTGCTAGTGACATTATAACTTTTAGAGTGTCTTTCAAGCAAGCAAAAAAGGATACAAAAATTGGTCATGTATTTTCCTTTCATGGGTAGGATGCGAGTGGAGAAATATTAATCGTGGCGTATCGCAATGAGGCTGATTAATTTTATGATCTTGTTAGGGTATATGTTTTCAAATTTTTAGTGAAAATTTTAAACACCTGATTATCACATTATTGATTCATTAGCTCAACCAAATTTACACTTTGGAGCAATTTGTTATGAAAGAGGACTCAAAGGATTTTTCGAGTGGTTTGGGACACAATTTCCAGATTATACTTTGTAATACCGCAGTTCTAATAGAAGTCAGTGATACTGGAGAAATTCCTGTTATACCAATAAACCGAACTTCACTTAATTGTGTTGAAAAAAAGGAAATAAAATCAAAAATTGGTAATCAGATTAACTATTTGATATTCTAATCTGTTTACATCAATGATCAATATTATTTATTGTTTAAAAGGTTGTAAAGATGTTGTGGGAGTAATCGTGGATTTCGAGGCTGTTGAAGAGGCTTCAAATGGGCAAATGAAGCGAGACTTTTTGATTACGGATGATTCAAAAGCAATTGTAAATAACAGTGCATAATACATTACAGATAAAATTATCGATAAAAATATGATAAAAAATGAAAATTGTGTACCAAGGTTTGTGTCACACTGTGGGGAGATGACGCTAGAGATTTTTCAGCTGATTTGTTTTCAGTTGTCGTTATCAGGCGTGGATCGGATTATTCATTAAACTGTACTTACAATACATTGGTTTGGGTAAGTGTCATAATTATAATATTATTAATTTCTTTTATATATTTGTTTACAACAAACTCCCTTATAGTTATCTCGCAAAGTTATGTATATTTCATCATAAGTGATTTATCTACAGGTGAATGCTGAATTGCAAGTGGCGACCGAATTGAGTGATTGGTTTGCCAAAGAAAATGCGTCTGAAAAATAAACACAACTTGCACAAAGGGGAAAAGTGTTATATTTAGTACTATGAAATTTATACTGACATAGACATGATAATTCATTAAGTTCGTAAAACCACAATCATTATTGAAAACTCCATTATGAATATTAATATCAAAGTAAAAAAATGCCTGTTTCAAAAAATATTTTGATTATTCATGCAAAATCATATGCTTAACACATAATTCCCTCATAATTCCCAGCTCTTCAAGATGGAAATGCGTAACTTTAGAAAAAGTAAAAACATCTATAATTTGAAGCTTTTTTAATGTGGTCTTTTTTATTCCATCATTATATATAAATAATTGAATTGTGCATAAAGATAAAAATAAAAGCTAAATCATTATAATTTCTCCCTTGAAAACCTTTGGTCGCACTGACCCTGGTTCGTATATATTACAAGACAAGGCATGAAAGATCCGCGGCGTTTCATTTATTAGGCTTCTAGGACCCGAAAACTATACGTTATAAGGGCTGTGGTACCGGGATCCTATAAATTACAAGGCTTGTAGGACCCGGGTTCTATAATTTGTATCGGACCCAGCTCCTTTAATTTTTGTACGAACTGGGTCTTATATTTTTTGTAGGACCCGGGTCCTATAATTTACAAAATTAAAATAAATTTAAAGGGCTTTAGCCATTGCAGCAAAGCCACTGTATCTTTAGGGATAAGCCCGATTTGACCCAAATTCAAACTGGATGACTTTCTTAGCTTATGCTTTCAATACCAAAAAAGATAATTGAAATATTTTGTGTCCATCCGGAGTTATGGCGCTAACGGACAGACGGACGGACGGACAGACAGACAGAACGACAGACGAACGGTCGTTTACATAAAGTATTGTTCCAATACTTAATAAGCAAAAATGGATTGATTTCAAAACTAACAGCAAAGGATAATGATGCGATCGTTGATATTAACTATAACTTGCTTAATACGTAAAATACGAAACATTTTGATGTGCGTTTTATACATATACATACAAAATATACCAAATTTATTTATTATTTAATGTAACCAGTATATTAATAGTTAAGCAGTACAATTATACCTAGCTGTGCACTAAGTTTGGCCACAAATTTATGAGGTAAAATGCAAACCAAATAACCAATTTGGGACAGTGGGCAATTTATGTAGGATAGCTTAGGTATTATTGGCCATGTTTGTCACCCTAAACTTTGGTGACGGCTACTGATACCCAAAATGGAACCAAAGGAAAGAAGATGTGCCTCAATTCTTTAGTTTCCTTTTCATGGAGAAAAATTGTGTGAAATCTTGAAGTGTCTTAAAAGTGCAGGTATAAAGCGCAGAACAGTCTACAATGCAGTTAACAGGTACCTACAGGCTAAAAGTACTTGTGATAGAAAAAGACCCGGAAGACCACTTAGCAAACGGACTCCTGCTAAGGTGAAATCAGTCATGAAAAGAATTCTGAGAAATTCCCGTTTTTCGCCATAAATCTTGGCCTACCAGTTCGATGTATCATATACTCCAATGGAAAGACTTTTAAAGAGGACCTACATCTAAAGCGTTTGCGTGGAGGTACTTGCCATTTTTGGACAATGATAAACATAGAAAGCAGACTGGTCCGAAGTTGAAAGCTGCTTACGAGGTACGCGGGTGAAAGTTATAAGAAGGTACTTTTAACAAATGAGAAAATTTTTACCGTTGAAGAGAAATTCAACAGGCTAAATAGCACAATTCGGACAAAATAAATATCAGTTGTCTCAATTTTGACCAGAAAGTCAACAGGAGCTCACCACCCCGCTTGCATTATGATATGGATTGGCTTGAGTTAGAAAAAAAGACTTTTGTCCATTTTGTGGCGCAATGGGTGGAAATTTGGGCCAAGAACTACTTAGAAAGTATCTTGGAGCCTATTCTAAAGCCCCTGGGAACCATACTGTTTAATGGTGAGCCTTTCACATACTAGTAAGACTCAGCTCCCACTCATGGTACTAAATTTGTTAAATACCCTCTAAAATCCAAAATTCCAGGTACCATAATGCCCCAAGATTGTCCATCGGCTTCCTCAGATCTCAGCCCATTGGACTATGTTATTTGGTCAAAGTTGGACGGGGCATTGTGGGCTACACCCCACAGAAATTTGGAATCCCTGAAAACTACGATAGCTAAAGTTCCGGGTGAAAGTCCTGCGTGCCAGCATTGATCAGTGGAAGGACTGTCTTATGCCCTGTGTGAAAGCCACGGGGGTGGCATGGCAAGAATGATATTTGTTATCTCGTTGTAACTGTATTGGCTAGGTCTGTGCCAAATTTGAGCCAAAAATTCAATAAAATGCAAAAGTTATGATTAAAATGCTTTGTAGCCAAACTTAGTGCACAGTTAGGTATACATTATAATTTTATTGGGAGCAAAACATGCTAATATTAAAAGACCAAATGTTTTCTCTTTCGCACTTCTTGGGTTGGGTTGTTAGAGAAAGTACTCGAGATTGATTATCTTCCCCAGAGAAGAGTCAGAAATGCAAACGATTATTTCTTATGATGCACAAATGGTGCTGAGAAATATTTACTTCCGAGAGTTACACACTTCTAGCACACCGCAACGCGATTAAGCTCGCTTCTGCCAGTAAAATGAATGCATAAACGTCTCAGTATTTTTGTAATGTAAAGAACCTATGTATTTATTCTGTTCATAATTATATTAAACTACGCTTTCACCCACAGGTTTCAGTTACACAAACAAAGTAAAACCAAGCCCAGCAACGTTTCGTATAAATGAATGTATTGCAGAGATTGCAATCCAGATACGATTTCAAGTTCTAGTAATGTTTGTAAAAGAAATATAGGAGTAAAAGAGAGTAGTCGGGGGTTTCTCGTATATTGTTTATAAAATAGCGTGCTACTTTATTTAGATATGTAGGTATATACATATAAATAAATAAATTATAGTGCATACATTTTTACCTCGCTTACTATTTATGCACTAAAAGTACAACAAACCAAAAAGGAAACAGCTTAAGCTTGAAGGTAGTAAAGTAATAATGGGTAGAGTTGATATGCCACAGACGGGAGTAAAGTTAAGGTAACGTAGACCAAAGTAAAACTTAAGATTAGTGGAGAGCGAAAGAGAGATTGCATGCTGGCAGCAAAAGTAGTAATCAGAGCACTATCTATATTGAGTATGTTGGTTATAAACTGGCATGAATTCCCCTTTATACATACAATAAGAATTACAGTTTTCTTTGCATTTTACTTGTTCATCCTAGCGTTTTCTTTCATTGCTCTCAAATCGTCCCTTCCTGACAATGCTTGCAACTCGTAAAGTCAAAACTACATAAGGAACAATGGATTGAGTCACAGTCAAATATCAGCTCTGCACTGCTATGCTTGCGTTTAGATTGGATTTGATCGGATTGCATTTCGCCGCTGCTCTTGTCTTCTTTGCCTTTCTTAATTTTCTTCTTTCCCTTGCATTGCATTCCTTTCCTTTCCTCTCCCGATCGACTCAGTCAACGTCTAATCTACTTTTTCTTGCTTTTTTACTTCATAGGGCTGCTTTCTTGTTGTTCAATGTTATCACGGCTAAAGCAGTTCCTATATAACTCCTGCACCAATACACTAGCAATATCTATACTCCCCAAATACCTAATTATTTAATAGTTATACATATAAATACGAGACATGAATTGGTAAACCGCCACAGACACAAACTTACATTTCCCCATTTGTGCTTGATTTTAAATAGCACTGATACCAATACCAGACCCAACCAAGTTAAAGAATAGGTCTGAAATGATCCATACTCAACTTGGACTTCTTAGAGGCTGAAAACCAAAAGTCTTCTCACGCTTGCAGGTCAAATGCATCCTATATTAGAAAAATATATGCTACATATTATAACTGCGCCATATACCGATACACAATGAGAATACGGCTGATAAATAAATACTCTCCCATGAAGGTAGATATTGGTAGGTAGTCTATGGTTTGCATAGCGACGATATCTTTGAATTAAATTCATGCCACAGAAAATCAGAAACTGGCTTATGCGAAAACAATAGAAAACTTTCTCCACAAATGAAACTAACATCGTGGAAAGTTGGAGAAACAGCGAAAAAATTTTGGTGGTACCTTGTATACACTGAAACTATATACTTTATATTTTGTTGAGTTATTCACTGTTATACATGCATGTTTGACCATGCTCAGAAAAGGTTAAGTATGATAAACAATTTGCACTTTATATGATATAAGTAGCTAAATATGAATAAATATAGTATCGCTTTACATTAGTTTCATCAGGGAAATGTTTTCATCAACTATGCACATACCAAATAAACGAAAAACAAACAAGGTAGATATTACATTAGACTATAGAGTCTGAAACGTATTTTGTGTACAATATTAAAAAATAGAATTTCGTATTTTTAAAATGCTTTTCACAAATTAAGTAATTGCATATTGCGTCAATTTATTTATTGGTTTCTAGTGGGGTATAATACACTAAAATAATAAATAGCAAAATTTTAAAAAGCATTCAACATTCCCTAAAAAAATATGCTGTAAAATACCTATTCGATAAAAATTAAAAGTTCAGAACATTTTCCACTATAGCATAGCAAAACTTAAACGTCATCAGATGTAACGGAAAAACTACTACTAAAAGTAGTATAACTTTTATAACATGTAAAGTCCTATTCCAAAACGTCAAAAACCCACAATTTTCACTATGCCGTCCGATAAGGTTAACACCTAAACCTGTCCTATAAGATTAAATCGTAAATCTATTCACCCTGACGGGATTGTTCAGGCAGTGCCTGGCGGGTATGAACAATTTTGAAAAATTAAAAGATTAGGAATAAAATTTTAAAAAATTGATATTTTGGGAATAAACATTGAAATTTTGATACTTTTGAACAATTTAAATTTCGAAACCGACGTCGTTCATGAGATATTTTACGTCCCTTTTTGAGGGAAACTTGGGTGCGACTGACCTACTTTGTACCTACCCTAATCACTTGAAGTTGTTATTGTACCTAGCATACAATGCATAAAAGCCGCTTCAGTTAGACACATAATCAATAAGTGTTATTATAATATGTATTATATATATATATATATTAAATGCGTTAAATAATATACCGTCTAAATATATATATGCGTTGGTGTATATTGAGGACCAACCGTCAAAAATTATTCCTATGGTTACAATGGCCCTGATCTCGAAATAGCTGGAACATTATCGTCTGAATGCACTTCTGGTACAATAATTACTGGAATTGGTCTGAGGTGTTGTAGCGTTGTAAGGTTGTTCACCGATATTTATGATTATTGCCAATAAAATATTTTGCTTAAAATCTTAACATTATTAGGAGAAATGGAGGGGACGTATTCTCTCTTCGACATAGTGGAAACCCTTCACGCGCTGCCACAATGTTCCATCTGGACGATTTTGCAAATCATCCAAGTACGTATAATTATATTTGCTTCTTAAACATACGTCGCTATTTTTGGTCTACTGGAAAAAGTTGAACGACGAGGTCAGCGAGACAATACTTTATTCTACTACGCAATAAAGAACCTAATTTTCCCATTAAAAACTAAGGTAAATTGAAAGTAAGCAGCAGATAATGAAGAGAGTAATAATGATGAAACAATGCTATGTAGTTGTAGGAATTGTGTATCTTCGTTAGGTTAGATCTTATAACAAATACTTGTTTAGGAATAATAACGATCTTTTTATCTAACGTGTAAGCTAACTTGTCTATTACTTAGCTTTATGGGATAAATTCTTTTTATATACTTAAAATTGTGTTGCTGTTCACATTGTACATTTCCTTATTTATCTACTAAATATTAGGGTTTACCTGTTTAATTCTTATGAAATACATATTTATTATTTGCAAAAGTGCTATGTAAAATGTATAAATATATGTGACATGATATAAAAGTTAGTTTTTTTACGATAATTTAACGAGTATCACAGGATTCTCTCTCTGGCTTGAGCCCCGCATAGCCCAAGTCGGAAGGAGTAAATAACTCAATTATTTGCGATAAAGCGTGCCGCAAATTGTAGCATCGCAAAAAGCACAATCATTTATCATTTATAATAAGACATTTAAAACAAAAAAGGTGTTTGCATTGGATCTCCTTAATATCTACCATTATTTCATGACAAATGGAGCATGGTGCGTTGCGTAGTTTGGTGGTAAATATTGCACCCTCCGGGAACTTCTCGGTTCGTTGAAATACATGACTAAATCGCTTTAGGACTACAAGTAGACTGATATCTTTCCAGAGTTTGTGAAGGGTTTTTATACTGGTCATAAACCACCCTTTAATTGCTACAACCGTAAGCGTAATTCTTAACTATCAGAAATATGCAATTCGAGCTAACAGATTTAAAATACAGTAAATAAACCGCTGCAAACAATGTTATACTGTACTACTAAAAATTGACAATTAACAAATTGTAACAATCATTGACAATTGCTGTGACAATCGTTGAGATAATCGTTACTATTGGAATGTTTTTCTATAATAACCATTGACAATTATTACACCAAACAATTCATCGAACAGTATTTTAGCAAATATCGTTGGACAGTCAGACATGCAGACTGATTCAACATTTACAATATTTAGGTTCGTCAATTACTGATACTATATCCTTTATAATCTCCTAATTCTTTCCTCCGCCGCCGCCCAATAAACAAAAAATGTATTCCGTTTTTGAAAAAATTCCTAAAATGTGGGATGTAAAAGTAATCGTTTTGCAAACGTCTTTAAAATTCGGTATGAAAAGTTTTCATTATTGTAAACGTCCCAAATAAATCAATTTTCATAAGGTTAACATGTAACTACGTTTTTGTAAATGTCCTTCAAATATTAATAATAGTTTTCGTTTTGTATATGAATATACAACAATGTTGAATATATTCATATACATTTGTGGAACTGTAGTAATGTGACACAGCCATAGTGGATCTTCGTTAGGTGCTTCTGCTTACTCACTTTGTAGAGTCACGAGATTCCTTAAAAGGCGGCACATGGCGAAGCATATTCATTTTACATGGCAGCTTATTGTCTGAAGAATCCCCGTCACATCTTTCCCCAAGGCAAGCTGGCTGATCAGGCTAACCATACACGGACACGTACCTTTAAGATGTGGGTTGGTACGTCGCACGATCGCACGTAGGAAAATATCCGGACCCCCTCTTAACACAGAAAATCCACTCGTGTGAACAACCCCCTGTGAATGATTTTTCGGTGTCGTCTTGAGTCGGAATTTCGAAAAATTCGGATTCTTGCCGACACTTTCATGCACTGACAATGTCACTAAGAGGTAGGCTATGTCACAAACTACACGTCACAAAAAATCCTAAGCTCGTCTCCTCCACTTCTCTAAATAATGGTAAGATTTTAAGAAATTGTTTATTGGCAATAATCATAAATATCGGCGAACAACCTTAAAACGCTACAACAACCCAGACCAATTCCAGTATTTTATTGTACCAGAAGTGCAATCAGACGATGATGTTCCAGCTTTTTTGGAGATCAGCGCGAATAGCCTGTCGACGCTTGAGGGAACTACACGCCTCTCTCAAACCATAAATCGTATGCGGAACAGTCTCGAGAGGGCACGAACCAAAACACGTGGCATGGTTGGACTTTGAAACCATTAAAACCATAGGAATCATTTTTGACGTTTGGTCTTCAATATACACCAACGCATATATATATTTAAACGGTATATTATTTAACGCATATAATATATATAATAATAACACTTCACGATTATGTGTCTAGCTGAAGCGGCTTACATGCGTTGTATAAGAATTTTCGAGAAGGTACAATAACAACTTCAGCTCAATAACAACTTCAAATGATTAGAGTAGGTACAAAATAGGTCAGTCGCACACAAGTTTCCCTCGAGAACGGACGTAACATATCTCATGAACGACGTCGTGTTCAAAATTTTAATTGTTCAAAAGTATCAAAATTTCAATTTTTATTACTAAAATATCAATTTTTTTGCTCCCGAAAAAATCGGCAGCATTTTGAAAATTGCCCATTTAATTAGCATGTAAAGGCAAAAATGGTATAACTTTTGATTATGTATAAAAATTGTAAACAAGCAGCTAGAAATATGAAAGTTGACAGGTGATTCACAAATATATCTATATATATAAGTTTATTTTAAAATTAATAGGACTGGGATATTTTGAATTTGAATTTGTCCGTTAAATGTAAAAAATAAAAAACACGGCCGCTATGTGGGCTGTGGGAAAAATATATAAAATATATTACTTTGTATTTAAAGGATTGTCCAGAAATACCCGGACAAAATGAAAAGTGGTGCTGTATGTAAACTACCAGATCAAAGTTAACGAAA
>JAQFYC010000561.1:0-52513 GCA_034694165.1 Tomocerus mixtus
TACAGATATCAAATTTTCGGTTTAATATTCCTCGTTAACATACGTGTAATTCTTGCATTTGGAATGTAAACATCTGGAGTCCATAGTTTTCCAAGTACACGATCATCAGTAGCTGCATTTACAGTAATATAATCTTCATCCGTTGTGTTTGGAGGAAACATATCCTTCAAAGGGAATTCAGACTCCACTTGCCTCCATCGTTGTTTCAAATGTAAATCAACTCTGAAAAAGATTTTCTATTTTAATTACTACTAAACTAGTAACTTAAAGTACTAACTAAACACATACATGCATAATAGAATACTTATAAATTAATATAACATTTATTGATAAACTGAACATTTATGGAATATGTAAACTACAGATACATTCCTTTTTTTCATGCTAAGTACATTTTTATATCTGTGTGCTCAGAGTAAATATGCTGGGGTCACGTAGCGCCCATTTTGCTTAAATCGAGTAGTATTTAAGACATAACTCTGAGCTTTCTTTAAAGGGCAAAAAAAAACTTTTTCTACTGCCATTCAAAGAAAAAACTCGAGTACATATATACAAATAACCTGAAATCCATCGTTTCCAGACTCACGCGTGAGATGTCAACAACTTCCACACTGTGAAACACATATGTGACCGTTTTATTGGTATCCGCAAGGGAACTGAGGAAACCCACAGTAGATCTTGTCGGTCTTGCATATGCATTCAATAAATCGTGGTCTTCTTCAGCATTCATTTCCTCACATTTTGTTTGCAGCGGAAATTTTTTCAATAGAATTAAATAAAATGCAAGTGTAAAAGATTTCATGCTTTACAAATGCTTTTTATTCCTAAGAAGAGCCTGTAGAAGAACGTATTGCTAAAATACGATACAACAGTAAACTGAGGTTAGTTGTTAGTGTTCCAACGGCAAATGCCTCTCTGACTCAACTATAATATTTGCACTTACAGAAAAGGCACCTCTAGATATATGTACTGCACCCCATTCAAAATGCATCGGAGAAATGAAATTGTTCTGGTCATGAGGTTCAAATTGGACAAGGACAATTGGACCTAAATCATTCAGAATTTGGTCAAAATAAAATGCACAACTATACACCTTTCTTAAAGCACATTTTAAGTAGAATTGCCATTTCAATGTTAACCAAAAGATGATTAAAAAATGTTTACTCAAGTAACTAGTAATACATTATAATGGTAATGTCCATGTAATCATCCACTTTGGGTCAACCATTTCGTCTATTACTATTGAAAGCTAATGAAGAAATTGAAATTCACGAAACTCGAACGAATTTTCGTTTCCGTATGCATATCTCAAGTTCGATAAGGTAAGTTAGCTGAATGGAGAATAATTGCTTGCTCAATTTCTTGAATTTTTAAAACGATGCAAATAAAATTCAATCAATTAAAATTCAGTTTCGTTAAAGATAGAAGAGAGTTTACAGATCAGAAAGTAACACCTATAACACTTAAACGCATGCTTAATAGGACCTTAATAGTTGAACTAAATAGTTGCGACCCTTTACGGCTGAATTCCTATAACAGCGCACTTTGCTATAACGCTTAATGGACATGCATGGATTTGTAACAAAGTGTTACTAGAAATGGTAATCAATAAATAAATATGTTTCTTCAATGTTGTCAGCATATCAAATACTTTTAGGAATAGGTAATTAGTATATTTGAAGCTTAGCACAGTCGAGAATAGATGTGCATAAAGGAAATATCTCACTTGTGGCAAATGTTGGTTATAACAGAAATAAAAATGATATGAATTATATTTTAATTTTCAATATGAATCTGAATCCGATTTTAAGGTAACATTAACGGAAATATATTGTGAAGAAACTTTTCCCGAAACGGTTTTAACTTTAACTTCATAAGTCATTCCTGGTTTTAAGGATTCATCTGAAATCAAGACTTCGGGATTCTTGTCCTTTGAAATCCATTTTTGTACTGGTGTTTGCCCTGGCCTTATTACCTGAATATTATGGCCATCATATTCTCTATATAGATAAAATTAAAATAAATTAGCACGCAAAAATTCTTAGATTTAGGAACGTAAAACGTAAAAGAGATAACAGCAAACCCATTTTCTTCCGATGCATTCCAGTGAAGAAGAAAGCTATGGGAATCGATAGAATCCATATCTATCGTAAGATTGCTAGGGGCCAAAGGCACTGTTCTGTACTCGCTGACCTTTGGTTTGGAAACTTGGTTTGCACTTATGCTAACAACTGAAATTCTGTAGCTTCTCCCAGGAACTAAATTGTAAAATCCTGGCTGCATCCTTCCACTTTGATACTCTTCTTTAGTTACATAGAGTATGGAACGATCACTATCCGCTGGATGAATCTCAATCTGAAAAGACAATGATTCTGCATTAATTTTCATTTGACATGAATTTTGAATTTCCTTATGAAAAGCCATTAAAAGATAATTTACTTTATAAGAGTCAATAAATCCAGTTGGTGGTTGCCAGTAAATTAGTAATGAAGTTTCATTGCGATACCAAACGATAAAGCGATCAGGTGCATTTGGCTCTAGAGAATAATCAATATCTCATTAAAAACTAGCAGATACAGCATCTAATAAGTACTGCACATAAATATTCCCAAATGGGGATCAACATTATTGTCAAATGAGAGATTTATACTTGTAGTAAAGTTTGCTTCGACATATTCTTTAGATATCTGGGATTGGTATTCCGTGAAAACCTTAAATTGGTAAGTCCCACCGGGCTCTAATAGCGTATTCAGTAAGAACTGTTTGTCTTCTATCATAAACTCTCGTTTCTCCTCCTTAGTAGACAACGGTTTGATTTCAGCCAAAAATCTTGTGAATCTATTGGAAGCAGGGGGATCCCAATAGAACTGCACCGCAGTTCCTCCCCGAATGTCTGTAGACAAATTTGTTGGTGGATCCACGACATCATCTTCAACCTCCCAATGCGATTCAGTTTCTGCCTAAATAAATTAACAATTGAATGCACTCACGTGAGAATAATCATATTATGCATACAAATAATTGTACATAAGTGTACATACTTCACATACTTATATGCAAAAAATGGAAACTTTTTAGAAATTATGCAAGAGTACAGTTCACTTGACTCAAGTTGATAATATAATGATCAAATCAAATCAGGTTTTCGACATGATGTGAGATGAATACAATATAGTCGACGGAGATGGAACTGTGGAAGTAGAGCAGTGGAAATTTACAACAGAGGTCTCATAGGAAACAAGTTACACAAAAGCATATTAGGTCACACACAGGACAGACAAACCACAGTGTCAAATGAAATGAGGAGAAGGGACACTATTATGTATATTAGGTACCTACCTGAATGTCGTGTATTTGGGCAACTGTGAAACAAGGTACCAATACCAAGGCACAAATGTAAAAAAATAACTTGAACATTGTCGCTGAGCTGCTCCTCGCTTCTTTTGGCATTTATTGTACTGTAGTCGTATTCTAATTAGTTATTATACTTTATACTAACTAGTTACCACTAGTTAGGTTGTCGTTGTCACTTATGTATTGCTGAGCTAGCTATTTAATTTGATAGAGAAAAGAGAGCCTTGTGAAAGTCAAATGGCTTGTGTTTAGAGCTAATTTTCTTCCACGACCTCTTATAGTAATAATAATGCGTTATCTTGAATCCGACAAAAAACGACGTTGACAATTCAGTCAGCCTCTTCTTGATTCTTCCACCCCATGGCATCCTTCGTAATATAATGGAGTATAATAATATAATCTAACGTAACATGCAAGTCGTCTCGTCTCATTCTCATATTTATGCACATAAGAAACGCACAGAGCGAAAACCAGTTAGATTAACTTCATTATTCGTCTATGATGTCATGCTATGCCATACCATGGCATTTAAATACATATGAACACAAAGGTGCCCTTACTTACTTACTTACTACCTGAGTTTGCATTAGTTACGTATATTTTTCTGTTAGGCATACATACTTATTATTATCAATAGCTATAATATAATAGTACTTACAGCTTACGTGCATGTGGTACTTGTATGTAGCCTTATCCTTATAATACTAATAACAAATAAATTCTTCGCCACACACAATACACTGGCAAAGCTTCACTTCTCCAACAACACAATAAAATTACAAATGAATCATTATCAAATAATAATCATAAGAATCTCCTTGTCTATGTATAATATGTCTTGTCTTCGTTTCGCTTGTCTCGTTTATAGCGACTGCAATGAAATGGTCACATCATATCACATCACACACAGCCGCAACAAGCCTTGCAATTTAATTTGCGAACAACACACGGGGTTACTTTATTTTACGAACGATTACTACTTATATCCATTCTATACATACCCACACATACATAGTATACCTATTTACATACAATTTACTTATCGTTAGCATTACATTTACAATGAGAATTTCTCTGTACGCAATATTTAACCCTGTGGCCAATGTTCATTCGGCTTACTGTTCAAAATAATTTATTTAAATCTCTTGTCTTATCACGTATCACGTATAAGTTGTAGACAAATCAAGTTGGTGCATTGCAAGAGCTTAATGGACATTTCGTGGATTACATATCTGTGTTACTTATGTATGTAGGTATGTTCATACATAGTTACTACGATCAAATATGTACATTCAATAAATACAGTACAGAACAATTGCTTAAGCTTAAAAGTAACTTCGCCAACTTCTAATCTCGTATAATATTCTAGAGAGGCAACAACAGTAAATTTTGGATAGTCTTTCAATGTAGCAATTGTACCGTATTCTTTCTTTTGACCAGGTCAGGCAGAAAAATCCAATTACGAATACACATATACATTCCTAATAAAAATAATAAAATAATCTCTGCGTGTACTACTACTTATGTCTAATGTAATGTAATAATTATATGCAACAGCTTACAATTAGCATTGCTCATTTTATACCGAAATTATCGTACTGCGTGGCTCGTTCTGTCACTTTCTCCCAAATCATGTCAACTCATGCTTTTTGAATGCTAAACAATTCCTTATACACTCACTCACTCACTCAATAATAATTTTATGCCGTTCGTCGATCAGCATTTACTAATTCAATCCAATCGATACTGCTAACATACCTACACGTATATGATATTATGAGTATCCAATCAATAAGTAATGGCTCTTTGTTGGCTTATCAATTTGCTTACCCACTACTACTTTCAATACAATAAGTATATGTACCATTCAATGCAAATCTTTGTAGGTAAACCACTATTTATTGTTACATTATATTAGATGCATCATATTATTCGAGATAAGAGGATTTTTCTATATACGTATGCAATACACATGTGTGAATTCTCTTACACACACAAAGAGAGTCTTGTATTGTTTATGTTAAGTGGAAACCCTTTTATTATACTGACATCAATATCCCACTAACCAATCAGACACAAGACGTGCATTTTTAAGATGGTAATTTAATAATACTAAAGAAACTGCTAATAATCTACAATATTTATAACAGTAGCTCGAGTGGGAAGGCTAGCAACTTCCAAATTAAGGGGAAGCCTCGTTGAAAAATGTCTAAAATTACCAAAAACGTGACATTAAGTCACTTGCAAGTAAATTTTTATTGTTGCGTTTTGCAGTTGGTTGGCTGAAGTAAATTGAGCACAAAAAAGGCTAGTTTAGGTAGTACAAATATTATGTTTGATCTGCACATTTCATGGCCCGTTGGTCATATCGATGCATTAAGTAATTGCATTATTTACTGATGGAGTTCATGGTGGAATACATAAAATCGATTTTCTGGTCCTTTTTATGGGGCACATTATGTCGTATGCTTAATGCTCAATAAAAAATTATCAAAAAATTATTAAGTTATCAGAATTAGTGCTAATTAGGTTTGGTATTGGTATGGCACTACATAATATACTATACATCAGGTAATTACGTGTAGCAAGTACTTAAGACTTGCGACATGCGAAATTATGCAATATGCAATGCATTATTTAGCATCTTATTCATTTATCTAATTGGATGGGTTTTCCCATATTGATATCCCCAAATAGATACTAGGAACTAACGATAATATGATAAGACATAAAACAGAGTAATGCAATTAGTAGCAATTTAATAGACTTGTTACCTGAAAAATATTTACATCTTGGCACTGTTCCTAGAATTACAGAGGCACAGTTGTTCAGAACCTTTAATGTTTAATAGTACTGTATCTACGTAGTATTAAAGGTAGTCAATAATTAGGATATTTGTACGCAGAATTAGAGACAGAGATAATATCCATACTATCAAATACTATCAGAGGTTTATTTACTGGTTGAATATATGTTATTGGAGTCAGCCTTGTGTGCTGTGTCCCTTCCTTACGACAAATTAAACGTGAAAATGATCTTCATGATTGTCTACAGAAATATTTGCTTGGGGAACGTTTAATAAAATACTAATTTGCATTCTGCATGAAATGCTGCATACCATCAGTGACGTAACTCAAGGGGAAAACCTTTTTGTATTTTATACCTACAGTAATCTTTTGCCCTTGGATCTTCTCTATAGGTAGCAGTTGTATAATAAAGGGGACAACTGCGGCTGGACCATGTACCTTTGACTTTGAAATGTCACTAGTACAGCATGAATGCGTGAAATATTTATTGCTTACAAGGATGCCTGTTTTATACTTTGACGATATTTTAATTCTATTAGAAAGGATTTGCATGCACAACATGGTTTTGTAAAAATTCTGCAAAGTTGCATTTATGGAAGAGGATTTGCATTGTACTGAAGAAAAACCAAATATTTCCAGTTACCGTATTTCATTGGCATATTTTTTCTAAAAGGTACACTTTACAAGCTAGTATACATATGTTTCCTAACAATATACTTAAGTACCAAATTCCTTATCTAGCATGCTGGTAAAAGTCTTTGTATGTCTATATAGTATTTAATTATTCCATTTCCAATGTCAAGCACGTGTCTATGTCAATCAATTGTCAGCATGAACCTGTCTACAGGTCATGCTTATGTTCCCAGGGACTTCATTATTTAGAACTTTTGTCTTTTGAATTGCCTTACCATTAAAATTAATTCAGACTAAAAATCTTATGCAGTAGGTATTAAGACATATTACTCGTTTTCCTTTATAATAATTATTTTATTATGTCCATATTTTTATAGAGAAAGAAAAACACGGATAAACAATTGGATAAAATTTTGATACTCACAGTTCAATATAGCATAAGCAATTAACACTTTTAGTTTATGTGAACAACCAGTACCTGAATTATAAGCATGTTAATATTTAGCATTCTAATTCATTTAGCTTGTTAGTTTAGCATAAACTTAGCAATGAGCATAGGTTGAAAAGATCACATAGTTAACTTTGTTGTCATCTAACAGATACGTAGTGTAGAAATGTATGCAGCCTTGAAACATGTTACTCGTAAGCTTCATAGGCTGCGACACTGCATTCTCATTCACTCCGTGTAAAGTAATGTATGTACAAAAGTTTTGTCTTATTTATAATATGATAACTAAATGAGTGCTAATCTGAACTGATAGAGTAAACAACAAAATAAATAATATATAAATACATTTAAATGAAGTAAGGAATTAGTGCAATTGTCCTAATACTAGTTCCGAGGACAGTACGTATTATTAATACATAGTTCAAGTTGTACTTAACCACATTAGAAACTACGTACAAACATACATTAGATAAAGAGCAAAGTTTTTGAATAGAGCAACAAGTGAACTGGACACGATGTGCTTTATATTACATAATATAGGATTATATTTATAAGTATCACATGTGCTTGTATGCTTAATACTTCTTTATCTTCAGCACTTAATGTTATGATTATTTACATTTACAATGTGTTCCATCCAATGCAATATTTAGTAGTATTACGAACATATATTGTGAATAGCTTTGCTGTAAGTGCAATGGTACGTTTACTTGTATATACATTGTATGCTTACACTACTACACTTATCCACTTACTTTACACTAGCTCATTAGTAGCTAAAGCTATGCAGCAGCTTTGCCATATGAGTGTTTAAACGACATTAATTACACATGCACTAATTTTTAAACGAATAACAACACGATTTCCCATTTTCATTACAGGAAATAGGATTATAATGTAGATTTTATTATTTAATACTTGACCAACAGCAGATAAACCACTACAACTGTGCATGTGATAGTGTACAACAAAATTATATCTGTATAGTTAATAGTATAAGTAGTGTGCGTGTGTTGAGAAGAGATCACAAGACAAATTCAGTTCAAATCATATGCTCATCCTATTTTTAGCCCCAATTGAGATTCTACTTAAATATTAGAGTTCAAACAAGGCGTTTAATTATATTTTAACACACAATTTGCAGTAATTAATATAAATCGAATTCTGTATCAATGTGCCAATATTGTTGGTCTAATAAACGCAATTGATTTTACGTTAACATTATTCGATATATCTGTTAAAATGCCTCGAAAACCGGGACCTGGGCTTAAAATTATTGTTGACCAAGATCCTGGACAACAAGTGATGTAAGTAAACATATGCTATTTCTGAAAAAACTAACAATATACTTTATAAGTTCACATTTGGAACCTTACGTAAGTAAATGTCGATATTGTAAACCTCTTTTGTAAATGTATGTGAATATGTAATTTTAATTTTGTTGTGTGTATAACAGCGTACCACCAAGAAACTTAGACAAAAGTACAACAATCACTATAGATGACAGAACTTTTGAAGTACTGGCGGACGATTTGGAAGTGATCTCGGAATTAGGTCGTGGAGCTTATGGAATTGTTGAAAAAATGCGACATCGGACTACTAATACATTCATGGCAGTCAAGGTACCATTTATCACGGCTTTATTATTCAACATTTTCAAATCCTGTTTTCAGAATTGAGTAATGTGTCCCCAGATACAGTGTAAAAATAGACCAAATCGCCCCACACCTTCCACCCCTTACCTCGCCGAATTTCTTTTTCTATATGTAAATAGATTTCCGCTCCGTTGTTACATTTGTTTACCACAGTTTATTGTAATTATTGTTTGATTCAATTTTCCAGAGAATACCAGCTACAGCGAACACCTTGGAGCAAAAACGGGTACTAATGGATTTGGATATTTCCATGAGATCAGCCAATTGTCCCTTTACTGTTCAGTTCTATGGTGCCTTGTTCCGAGAGGGAGATGTGTGGATCTGCATGGAAGTGATGGATATATCACTGGACAAATTTTATCCCAAAGTTTACGATAGAGGAATGAAGTTTCCGGAAAATATTTTACAGAAAATGACTTATGCCGTAAGATACTACTAGACTTACCTATAGTTAAGATTTTCCATCTTAACATATAACTTGAAATTGATTTAATTTTCTGAAAACAGACTGTCAAGGCTCTTCACTACCTCCACAGTGAGTTAAAAGTCATACACCGAGATGTGAAGCCATCGAATATTCTGGTATCAAGGCGTGGGCGTGTAAAAATGTGCGACTTTGGTATTTCTGGATATCTCGTTGATTCTGTTGCTAAAACAATTGATGCTGGATGCAAACCTTACATGGCTCCAGAAAGAATTGACCCGTCGGGCGACCCATCCAAATACGATATCCGCTCCGATGTTTGGTCACTCGGGATTTCCCTTGTCGAACTCTCCACCGGAAGGTTCCCATATGAAAGGTGGGGCACACCTTTTGACCAACTTAAACAGGTGGTAGTAGGTGACCCACCTAAGTTACCTACCGACAGCGGATTCTCAACTGAAATTCAAGACTTTGTCCTTCTCTGGTAAATATAGATTGATAATAATTATAGTAGTACTATACATTAAAACTGACTTCAGATGCATGTAATATAATATTTGAAAAATTTGTGATACTATTTAGCCTGAAAAAGATGTTCACAGAGAGACCATCATACAATGCCTTATTGGAACATCCGTTCATTTCTTCTGTTGGGGCTAGTTATTTTGAAGCAGGAGATGAAGACGTAGCCAACTTTGTTAGTCAACTGCTTAACCTGGAGAGTTAGTTTTTTTCTTCGGTTTGTTTGCTATATTGTTAGTTTACATTTGCTATTATGTTTGTCTATATTTCAGTCTTACTTTTACTTATACATTACATGCAATGCTAATTTAGTTAAAAATACCACCTTCATTCAGTCAAGTCATTTTACACTTTAGTTAGTACTTTCTGTTTCCCATGTTTAGCTTAACTTCTTAGCTAATAACTTTTTCTTACTGTCAACGTTTAACAATTTATTATGTAAGATAGATTAACATAAATTTGAGTCTATGTATGTAACTTAAATGATATACTTAGGTAAGCGACTATTGTTAACATCTTCTCCCATTCGAGATAATTATTACGGAGAATTTGACAGTTAATGGTTGTTTTAGCAATTATTTTGGGCCACTGTATTCTCAGTCCACACAAGCCTTGCTTATATAAAGAAGTTGATAGATTTACTTACTCATTTATAATAAGTATTTACTACAATGTGGGTGCGTTTCCATAATTTAATGTTATTTCATAAGCAAAGCGGTTCGTTAAGTAACGAATACTTAAGAAAATCTCAATCCTATGAACAAGACCAGACTAACGCTATAAACACGAAATTAATTTGTATTATTATACATATCTGTAGTATATGTAGATAAGTAGTTGAGCTGTACAATACATGTTACATGTTTATAATCAAGAGTGAAATCAAAGTTCATAAATCGACTGCATTCGCCACTCGGTAGAGTCTAATTGTGATTACCAGTGAGTCGATGTCGATATTATACTAATTTAATGTCATAATGTGTATTTTTAACAATGTAAAATACCTAACCTACCTATGCAATGTAAGCAAGTAGTTTTCAAGCTCTGTATATAAGCAGAGTAAATACTAATGAAAATCGATCCTCGCAACTATAAATAAAGATCTACGGCCTATTTAATTTTTCAGTGACTTTAATTGTACAGTGTAGCCGTTTCTGTCTTAATAAGTTAAGACTGCGTCTAAACATTTTTAGAAACATTCACGAATGAAAGTAATGAAACGATTTAGTAAGTATTGGTCAGTACAGTTTAACTGCACGGTTTAATACAACCGGAGTTTCAATATAAACTGCAACATTTATATATGTATATATTGGCATTCACATTTACGTACCTGGACCTCAGAAGCACAAAAGAGCCATTATTTTACATAATTTAACAAGGAACTACGTTTATATAGACAGAATTGAAATTATCAGTCATTTACTCTTTTCCATTTTCGTGATTTAAATTACAAAATACCCAATTACCCGGTTTACGCATTTCTCTACATAAAATTAGCATAAAATATGAAAACCTATCAGCATGAAAGAAAGTAATTGCAAATTCTCATTTATGGAAAGGTTATACCTATAGATAGTTAGTTATGTAGTTGAATTTGAATGTATAGCTGTGTAAATACCCCGTTGGCGTTGGGATGTGCTAGCTGCCTGTGCTGTCAGCATACACAAGAAAAAATGCCAAGGGAATGACCATTAGAATATGTACACACTGTCACTGCACTTCCGTACTCCAAGTCTGTGAGATGCAAAGTTAAGCATGAATACTTAATTAGATGTGTTGCTTTCCGTGAATTTAGGTTTTTGTCCACTAAACGGGGGATGAGGCAAAAGGTAGCGCTCTACATAACGCAGTTTTCCACTATAGTTTCCACTAATAAAGGTATAACGAAACGTTTTATTCATTTGAGAATGATATCTGGGATTTTTTGTCCTTGAGATGTCTAGTCTAATAATAAATGTGCCTAAACTAAAGCAGGTTTGACTGTAATATAAAGAAAGTAACATTATACATTATAAAGTACCTTATAGTAAGAATGCAGTACATGTGTGTAATACACACTTCCTAAAATGGAGCTGATGAGAATACGAATTACCTAAAAATTTGCATTTACATATTTATTAGATAGCTAGTCCTGGAGAGTAACGTTTATCATAATCTTTTGGAAGATATTTTCGCCGGGGTTGAAGTTATGTACTATATTATGTGCATGTATGCGTACCTAACAGGTAACATAGTAATAGTCGGATATGGATCTTTATGTATATACATTCCTTATGTGTGTCATGCTATAGTCACGCTCACAGATTCACCTTATGCTTGGGCCACGGGTCATATTAATAATAATGAATATCTACGTGTAATCTCTTTTGAGCACCTACTATACTATATTTGTAGTTACATATACTATACGCGTTTTTCTTATGTTCATGCTATTTGTAAAGGAGAAATTATTGCCAACACGTCAGGTAATCTTTATATTGCAAGCTCTAACCACATTAAGTAATGTACTATAAGTAGATGGAAATCATAAGCAATGTGATGATGATGATTCTTTAATTGTAGTATTTATCATTACGGCATTTCTAGTAACTTTGTTAATAGCGTTTCAAATGTCAGAGTCAGAGTCTTCGTTTAACAATAGCTCTTAAAGATGCAATTGAGACTGGCAGTATCCATAAGCAGTAAATTGCCTTACTTTGATAGAGATGCAAGATAAATAAAGAATTTTCACAAACGTACCTTCTTATTCACTTAAGGTAGTAACTTTAGTAAGTCAAAGTTACAATATGCATCACAATACCATTACAGATTGAAATCAATACCATTTATCTTTAATGCATTACAATATAGAACATTTCATCCCATTCCGTAACGGAGCCTTATCTTTCTTGTCGTCTTGCTTCGTTATGTCATGTCCCACTCTTGAAAAGAAGACGTCACCAAGTACAGTGATTGTGAAATACGTCAAATTATTGCTGCACAAGTGGCAGTCTTTGCTGTTCTCATCGTCCATAAGTGCTATGTCAGATAGACTGACTGACTGCGAAGAAATTTTTCTGAATACCCTAACACGGAAATTGGATATTTGCTTTTATCGTTTGTCCTTGCAGTCATCATCGTGCTACACAATACAGATATCTATCCTTATTTACTAACTTTTTATGACCATTCACTATGGATGGGTATCTTAGAAATAAGTTTTTTCATCATCTTTGTAGGTACGCTGGGATATTATGCTTTTCTAATAATAAACTTTGAAAAGAAAACCTGAATTATATATTCCACTGCATAAATACATGTTCTTCGTCTTATCTACCTTAGGTACTTTAAAAGTAAGTGTAGTTTTTGCCACAAACGCAGAGTCTTATCTGTACCTATAGTACTTATACATCTACCGAAAAATATCTCCATAATAAAACTTGAAATTTAATTACTTTCTTCCCATAGCTCTTTGCTTTCCTTACATTTCATCACACTACATATATACACTTTATGTACTGATATTGAAATAGAGCAGCCTGAGGAAGAAACATTCAAAAACTTGTACTTGTACCCTAAGCTCCACTTCTAACTTTCATCTGAATAAGAAATTCATGTATCTAAAGAGAAACAACTCTGGAGCTTATGAAATTTTGAGCATAAGATAGGCGCCCCTTTTACTTACTGCTTTCCTTACTGATTGCACTAAACTCAAGTACAAATATCTAAACGCATTCAGTCAACCAAACTGATGGCTATTCAAAACATAAGTTGACTTGACTGGCTGAGACTAAGTTGACTTAACTGTGGCTACCTGGAACAGAATGGGTGGAACAGAGATAGAAAGATGTTAGTCACGTCACAAGTAAATAGAGTGCTTGGTTTTTAGTAGGGATGCTAGGAGAACTTATAACATCTATAACCAGCCAACCACACCAAATACTACCAGTTGTTGTGGTTCTGTTCAGAAGAATTTCTCTAGAGAGAAAGAGTAAGCCTTCAAATGTATTAGAGGTTAAAATCTCTTCCGTTTCCTTTGCGTTGGCTAGTTTTACTCTTTAAGCACCACAATGCAGTATTAAATGGGTATCTTTGTATTGTACATTTTACTATGCCCTGACTAGACATTTCTCTTCTCTACTCACTATTCTGTGCGTAAAGTCTTGTCTCAAAGGTATTTCTATCGGTTTAAAAATTCTCTCCTGGCGTATGCACAAGGTTGTGGAAAATCCATGGGTTTTTCTGGAGGGTTGGCCTACTGTCTCCTCTTCCCAAAAAGCGGCAGCAGTTTACCATCATATTCCGAACAGTGTTCAATACAATATGTAAAAAATCCGCAAGCATTGCAATATAATTCTAATTTTGTAATGTACAATATAAGAGTACTAATTGCTGAATCTAAAATCTGTATATTTGAATGGGGAAACTTTTATATGAATAATTTGAGTGTTCGGCTCGGAAAAACAAAATCTCGACAGATACTTTTGCGCGAATGAAATGGAAAATAGAATTGCTTTTTATTTATAGAGGGTGGTAATCTGGTAATAGCAATATTATTTATTTATACACACTAAGGAGCCAGCAATGTGTTAAGACATGTTTACTTGAATGTACTAAAGGCAATCCAAGGACCTGGTGTAGCTATATAGCTCCTTGCATATGTATTATTTTGAAGCAAAGACTCACTACCACCTTTACACCATACATTTACCCATTTCTCTGTCTTCAATATTTATGGTAGAGAATGCTAATCAACAGTCAGTACATACATATACAAATATATTCTACTTACCTACCATTATACAAACAGAGGGCATTGTAGAATTAGCTGTTGTAAAAATCTGTTGTATACAAATGTAACTTTAGCTTAACTATTTATTATGTAACCAAATAGGCTGTTGTACGAGGTGGGAATCTTAGAGAATTGTGGCGACTTGGGATTGTGACTCGCTAGGAAGAATTTAAATAATTTTACACACTAAATTGTATATTTAATTTGATTACAGTAGCATAAGTGTGCCTTTTCTGCAATATATTTTCATAGCTGAAGCATCTATAGATACATCTTGACTTAATTTGTATAACTTTTACCATTTTCTGACAATACGCAGTAATCATTGACGTCCTATGTACTTATATAGTGTTAAATAGATATCTGTATACTACGCATTACGCATTTGTATGTACCTCCTTCAAGCAATTAATTACTCTACTACTAATGAATAATGTATGCATGTAACAATATTTTATATACATAGCAGTGAATACCATTGTAATTTCATACACAAAATAAATAAAATTAACCAAAAATCAAAAATACATTGAAAATTGATACATATCTGAAGGGAATTATGAATCGTTTCACTATCTGAATTACCTGTGATGCAATAAAGTATTAAGTAGGTTACTTTCTAAGGCAGTTTACAATAAAGCTTCATAGCACTGTAAATATTAAATAGATATGTAGGAATAATCAAGCATTACTATTTTGAGTACAAGTGGACTCTAGTACATATCTATGCATATGCAATAGTTCAGTAAGTAATCTCTAATCTGAAATCTGCTTCTAAATACTTGCAATATGAAATTTGGTATATCCGTACTTAGCACTGTACTATTGAGATGATGTCTTGGTTTTCAATTTCAGTCCAGGCTGCCTTCCCGGGCCGACGTGATGGTCTAACGATAAGACTTATCCCCTCTCGTCTCCAACTTGACTTCCATCTTAAAGGAGCAAGTCAGTAGATTTATTTCTCTTATGTGGAGATACTACTGTCGTTCTTTGGTATTATTTTCCTCTTACGCATCTCTCCAATCCTTTATTAATAAGATAACTTCGTCAGATTAGAAAGAGAAATATTGAATACGTATTATTATTTGTCATATTACATACATATTCACAAGGAAATATACATTTACTATCTGTACTCTGTACTGCATTTATATAATTCAATTTCAATTAGAAGAAGCAGTAGAAGTACGCATTAAGGCACATATAAATATATACACAATCCAAGACGGCTTTGCCTTGTTGAGATACTTAGGTATTTCAATTTCTGTAGGTGCATTCGTTATATAATAAAAGGAGGAGTAGTTAGAATAACTAGTAACTAGTATTACGTTCAAATGTATATCTCCTGGAACAAGACTCCTCTCAGGAACTGTATTGCCTTCAGAGACTCCAGTATTAAGGGATTATCTTCTGGAGTACATATGCATATTTTCAAAGCTGATGTCGATTTATAGGATACAAAAACGAATCTTGCTATAAGTAGAGGAGCTTATTAGCGTATTACATAAGTCTACCTGAGCCACTAACTATTTCTTACATATTGTTAGTATTCCAGTCGCAGTTGGCTAAAAACTACGTATCTATATACCAACATAATATAATATTGTAACGATAGATATGCATAATGTAAGATTATACATTGTAGGGAGATGGACTCACACACACAACACAGACTAAGTCAAGTCAAGTCAAGAGACCAGAGCCCATTAGTACTCCATGCATAAACTACAATACAGAGAAAGGCGAGTTTGGTTAGGCTAAGTGGTATGTTGTATATGCTATGGTGAGTCAACTCTTAAGAGAGACAGGATTTGCTCTAAGACTGAAGTAAATGGAATAACTGAGGCTCGGGAACCACAAGTTCACTATAATATAATGAGTTGAATCCCACTGTACTGTATGTAGTACAAATATAGTACAAGAGATATTCTATCTCTGTACTATACATTGCTCTATCTGTATATGTAGTGCACATAGTAAGTTTAGTTAGCTAACTTAACGTAAGGTAGGTACATACTACTACAGAGAGATACTGAAACAACTGAAGTGGTCTGGTGCTGGTCTGCATGTATGGAAGTCTACAGTTTAGAATGAGCAACAACGAAGCACCTCTTTAGTAGAAAGCACGAGACGAAGACGCCTGTTGGAGCCCATTCAGTGTGTCACGGGCTTCCCTCTCGTCAACAAACGACTCCGTCTCATCTTAACTTTTCCCATTCTTACCTGCATTTACATTTGCAGCATTAGCACACAGTCTTGTCTTCGAATACTTCAAATACCTAAGCCAGTTCAGTTTTCGTCCAGGCTAAGCAATAACACACTTCATTGGGCTGGTTTGTTCTCTTGATCTTCCCCAGAAGAAATTCTTAATTCCAGCTCCTGCTTACTCTAGGTATGTAAATAACACTAACAAGTTACACCTTTTACCAGTTTGTCTCATATTGTAATAGTGAAACAAATATATTTTGTTAAGTACAACTGCCTGTACTTTACTTGTTTCGCTCAACCCTCCTACATTTACTACAGTAAGTAAATTTCATTATACATAGTTATACTAAACTCATCTACTGTACCGTCTGCATGAAAGCAGGAACTTGTAATTATCATCTTTATTACCTACTTTCGTTAATATGTAGGAAGGTATCTTTTTGTTGTCTTTTCTAATTAAATTGCATTTGTTTTCTAGTTCTAAAAAACTATAAATTCAAACACACAATTCCACATCCTTACCTTAATTATATATGCAGGAAAGGGATTTAGTTTAGTAGTTTGGGAGGTGAAATATTGTAAAATCCAACAGATTCATTTTCACATCGTTTTTGGAAATCTTAATTTACAGATGGCCCTTTCTCTTATGTGTTCTGACAAGTAAGGGAAAAGAAAATACTATTCAGCAAAATATACGTAGTAGGTAGACAAAACAAAATACAATGGTACATGTACACAAAAGCAATTTATTATTATTTCCTTCCGAACTTTGACACAGGAGTGTAATGAATCAAATATTAAGTGCCTGCAACTAAATAACTTCCTGAGTTTAGGTCTGAGATTTAACTAAAAGCGAGTAACAGAATAATAATGGTAATTTCCTGTATAAAATTGGGAATTGAACAGAAGAAGCCAATTTTGTAGACAAAGTCAGCGTCAGAGTGAGTCTCTTCTTGTCACAAAGAATAGAAACATAGACAGTGAGACAGCTGCTGTGCAGGTATATTATTTAATATGTGAAACATAGAAAGACCTACGGTAGAGGAGATGGGCCTAGAGGGCCGTAAGTCAGGAGGACAGGACAGGAGACAAGAGAAGAGCAGACCCTAGACGACAAATTCAATTTCAGTTGTGCAAAATCTAAAAGGCAAGCGGAAGGATGTAATCTAAGGCAATTCTGCACGCTCTGATGGATTTGCTATTAGTAGTTATATAATCGAAGAATTCGTATTCATTCTTGCTTACAACTCAATTCATTGGCTTCTCCTGTTCCGACCAAATACCTTTCTTTTCCATTATTTTAATATTTGCAATACACTATAGAAGTATTAACTTGTCTTTTCATAATTTATAGGTTATAATGTATATGCTACTACTCATTATTATTTTAGGCAAAAATATCCATTTAGTGTCCTATACAGTATTGTATCTTTTCAGAGCACAGATACAATACAAACACAGGGAGATCATTTTTTTCATTAATTTGGTAACATTATACATAATGTACTTAATATACAGGATACATTTTAGGTACCTATTTTTATCCCAGTATACAGTAGTCGGCGGGTAGTGGGTAGCAGTGAATGCCAACTACTGTAACAATAATATGTACGAAACGCCACAAGGATGTTATTGTTACCAACTAAAAGGTTAAATAGTTTTTAATAGGAAGCAAAACAACGAGGTGTAGAGAATGAAGGTATTAGAAATATAAAGATACACATAAACCAATAGAGGTATTCCATAAGTCCCCCAATTTTGCTTGTTAACACATAAGTGTATGCATTCGATAGTGCATACCCTTATGTGTTAACAAGCAAAATTGGGGGACTTATGGAATACCTCTATTATCTTCCCGTGGTGCCTAAAATAATACTACAGATTATTATGTATTACGTGTATGTATAACGATAGGTATTAGTAATCTGTAGTATATTCATTTTAACTCACTGATTACCTACTCAAATACTAATTACGTTTATATTGGTAAAGTAGGTAAATATGTAAAATTATATTTGTGTACTTACATGTAAAGTATTTGCATTGTGTCGCCAGGAGTTTGCGAATTGAAGTGACATACATAAATGAAAATTGGAAGGAGATAAGGAGCTGGCTATTTACCTATAGATGTAGGAATTTAATGTGCGTACATTATAATGATAAGATTCGGCAATGTTTGAGGGTCGCAATTTTCGCATGTTCGGCATTTCATCTGATTTTTGATATCATTAGTTGTGTCATTGATGTACAATGATATCATTTCGATTAGGGTAAAATTCTAATACAGGTATGTTTAATCATATGGTACATCAAGTCTGTTTAGTTACACTGGAATAGGAAATAAGTTCAAATAAACATACAAAACAGGAACAAATTACATATTTCCCATTTATATACTACTTGCCGATACCGAAGTCTTGGAATTGCTTCCCGTCATACCTGCTGTACCATTAACATCGAGTGCTACCAAACTCCCAATCCCAATAGGAACTTCAGTGCCATAAGCCTACCTAATAATAACTAACTTGACACGCCTACTGTTATAATTGTACTTATTATTAATTTCAATTACACTCTCCTCAGAAGCATGCATATAACTTGAGTTACATAGTGATTTGATTGTGAATAAGTAAATTCGAATTGTGAATGTACTCCACGTACTATGATGAAATTACTGCTAATATATTTTATCATAGCAGTAGCCACGGGTGTATAGACAGAATAGACACTACTAATGGACATGCATCTTAAGTTCCTATATATACTAGTAATTGTAATCAAGCACTGAGAAGTTAAAATTGAATATAGCTCCAACAGAGTACATATACTTGGGTGATCACTTCTACTAAAGTGTTGTTTCTAAAGCTATATTTAAAGACATATCCATATTATAGCGATCTTTCTGAGTCTAACATTTTAGGATTAAGACGCGGATCAGACCATACTAACTAGACAAGGTAAAATAAAAGATACGATCAATCTTAAACAAGTAAAGAAGCTAAGAGTTTGCACAATTTATACATTTGCAGTCAGCAATACGAAAATACGATGTGAGGGAATGTGAACCGAGGAAATGGCACTTGGTGATGATGGTATCGTATGGTAGTGGCAGTCGCAATGGCAGGCTTCTCTCTAATGTTAGTGTTAGCTGAAAGAAAAACTGCACTCAGAATTTCACTTCGTCAAGATTGAAGCAAATACAAATCAGCGATGCGTGTTTGCTGACTTAATTAGTTGATTTTATTGACAGAGTAGCGTACTTAAGGATAAAAGGATTATAAATTAAATTCAATTAACATGCTCCTCAAAAGAAAAGAATTGAACGAAACGAACTAAGTGAGAGTCAAAGTCATATCATACTCATACTAAGGCCATGGATGATGACTGTTTTGGTTTGGCTACATTATAGACAAAGGACAGGGCACATACCAGACAGAGACAAAGTACATGGTTATAGGATGTGCATTAAGGATGTATGAATTCCATTTCCATTCATGCTCAAACGACATTATGTATTTATTAGTACTTACTACTTACCAAAAGTTTCTAACGATCAGTGATCTGGCATGGTAGTGGAACTCGTATTCACGAGAATGTTTGTTTGTGTGTGCAACGTGTGCATATCAAAAAATCACTTAACACACATGTATCATACGTTCAGTTGCGTAAAATAGCTAATATTGTTTTTTGCATGACAATTTTTCATTAAGCTTTTTATAGAGAAGTCAATGGGAATACTTACCATATGACTACCTTCATTTTCTACTTATGTATTATAATCCTCCGAATATTAGGCAAACTAACAATTATTGTCTGTGAAATGGATAAGTAGATAGCTTTCGTGTCGATTTCAGGTGTAAATATTTTAGGATACCTACGGATAGGTATTCTTTGTCACGTAAGTAAGTAACACAATGGCCATTTTTGTCACAAGATGCCTTGTTATCGTACTCGTACAAAGGACTCGGCCTACCATTTTAGAATCAAAAGTTTACTAAATACAATACTTTAAGCGTGGTTACAGCATCCAGTGGCACCGCTATAATAATGTGTTTGCCTGTCTATTATATTTGGATGCACACCATGAACAGTACAATATTTTACACTTACACTATTTAAAGCGTTTATGGGGCATTATGCATTAAATAATTTTGTCTAGTCATAATTACTTCCTGTAGATTACCCATTTGCTAACACAACAAAGCAAATCCTTAGTTCTAATTAAAAATGCTTAGGTCTCTACAGAAAGGAACATAAAACAAAAAATAGTATACATCCCAATAGATTTAACTAATTCAACCAAAATTGTTTTGCTTTGTTTTGTATTGTATTTATTGCTTTGTGTCTGTTCTGCATTTCATATGAAAAGCGCACATGGGGCAGCTAAAGCATTGCTCTCATTATTGTTCCTGCCGAATGGAAAGCTAAGTATCTTGCCTATTGACAATTGAGATCCCCAATTTATACAAGTTTCTACTGTATGTATTACTTATAGTACAGAAAACTATTTTCTAGAATAGTTGCAAAGGCACTGCTTAAGATTTATTTACTAAGTTAGTTAGTGTTGAAAAGACAACGACTACCAGACGTAAGCGTACTGTAACAAGTAAATAAAGCATATTGTCTATTATTATGGCTATTGTATTCTGCTTTGAATATTTGAATAGACTCACTTGTGCAGTAGAGTATAGTCTAGTTTAAACAGAGTTCGCAGTACACGTACTTGAGTCTACTATAGATTCAATTCTGCTGTCAATCTTCTCATTATTCTTTCATTAAGTACGTCTCATAATAATAAAAGAAGCCGATTTCGAGTGTGCCTACACAAGCTTTTATTATATGTACTATAGTACATAAAAACATTTTATGAGCTTTATTTTGTGAAGAGAAAAATGCAACGATTTTATACGCTGCAATGCAAAGGCAGGCAGTTGAGCGATTAAGCCGTGTCAGTTAACACTAACACTGTTTAGTAATCCTATTAGCGCCTTTCCTTCCCATCGTTAACTCATGGCATCATGTTCAATATTAGTTAGTAAGCATGCTTTAAAGTGCAAAAAATACAGCAACTACTTGTTTTGAGTGGTTGAGGAGACTGCTTAAATGAATACGCAAGAACTATGTAGTTGACAAGTTAAAAATTTGTTAATGCATGGCGATCTTAGCTCTCTGCTGTCTTCGCAGTATCATCTTCTTTGTCCATGTTGAAGGACAGCATCTATCTGTCTCTACAACATCTTGTTATGTCTAGCTGTGTCTCAGTACAAAGTCCAAATCTTGGCTGCTTGTTACGTTTTTTATAATCATATTTTAGGCATTCACTTTTTCCTACCTACGTACTAAGTACTTACCTAATAATAATTACTCATACTTTATGCGGTTCAGCTATTTTGACTTATTTTT
This sequence comes from Tomocerus mixtus, assembly GCA_034694165.1. Taxonomy (NCBI): domain Eukaryota; kingdom Metazoa; phylum Arthropoda; class Collembola; order Entomobryomorpha; family Tomoceridae; genus Tomocerus; species Tomocerus mixtus. The sequence continues at coordinate 22,229 of JAQFYC010000561.1, forward strand.
ATTGTCCAGGTTATTTTAATAAGGTTCGATATCGTGGCGTGTCTTGGTTGTTAGTCAGATTTTAAGAAGGTAAACAGTAAACTCTTTCAGCTTTGTATTGAATGTAAGTAGTAAGTAAATTAACAGGTTCCCGTGATTAAATTATCTTTATTAGTGTATCGCTAGATACTCTTCAATTCGTTCTTGCTGTCTGTCTGTGTGTCTGTTACTGTTGGCGCACTAACTTTTGAACGCTTCAACTTTTTCGATTCTGTTTTCAGAATTTGATAGAGGAGGTTATGAGACACATTGTTAGTGTTTTGGGGCTAAATCGGTTTACGGGTCATTGAACTTCCGTACTGGGTCAATGTGCATGTCGTAATCGTTGTTGAGACTGAGACAATCATCGTTGGTTTTCCACGCAACAAGATATTACTTGCTCATTATGCTCATAGTGGGTACCTCACTTTCATGCAGTGGTCACCTCACTCAATACCGACCGTCAAGTTCCATAGTTTGAGCTTTAGAGTTTGTGTTTTAAAGTTAGGGTTTTAGGGATTGTGCTACAGAATTATGTTTTTCAGTTGAGTTTTACATTCGCATAATGTCCAATGTTCCCTGGCGATACTAGGGACACCCATTGTCAAATGGTTTATTATGCTAGCAAAGAACATAATATTATGCAAATAGTACATAGAGCAGAACAGATAACGCAGCCATCTCATAATCTCATCTCAAATATAGCAAGTCATCTATTCGTATTCGTGGCTTGTAGCAAGGATATTAAAATTAGTAAATAAGTACATTCATACAAGTCTGAATTTCTTGGGCTTGTAGTACTATTTTCAGGGCAAGTATGTAAATGTGTTTTTAAATGAAAAGATTTTATATAAAAATAACCCTGCATTTATTTGGTATGGTGTACAAGAATAAAAGCATACATTATAGTATGTGTCTGGTAGACAGGGAAGCGTAAATGTTTTACATAAAGATTAACTTCGCAGTGCAGTGCAACGCTGTATTTTGGGTCCCCCCCCCCTGTTGGTGCCGAGCCCCCCAAATGATTGATCAAAATCTGACAAAATTTTTTACCCCCCCCCCAACCCCAAGTAAGTGACCCTGGGGTCACGACTGATACATATCCGATAATACATTTGGGGGTCCCCACTAAATATTCCGAGATACAGAGGTACCGGAATCTTCAAAAACGATCCCCTTTGCCCGACCCATACCGACTTCTGACCGCAAAAAGATAACAATTTCAGTCGACCTTGAACACAGTTACAAAATTCAGAAGCAGTACGCAATTCATAAAAGCATAATCATAAATAACTGAAAAGAAGGGAAATCTTCGCACGGCGTTTGTGCATACAAAGTGAAAGTGTATAATATGTATGTATAAGGTCCATGACTGGCCTATGACGTTCATAATTTTGTTATATACGGTATAATGTATACTTGCATAGCAGTGTAACGCTTTATTTTGTAACGAGTAAGCGATGTGCCTAAATGTTTCTGTTCAATTTGTTCAACTTTTTAAAGTTTGTCCACTTCTTACATAAGTATACAGTATAGCACCTAAATTCTTGTCACATACAATTCACTCCCTAAAAACTACAACTTTTTTAATGCTTTTAACGAATAGCGGAGAGGAGACTAGAGGCTTGGCTTCATACTTTGATACATACCACATATATCCAAAATCTATTTGTCTGTAGTTGTCTGACTTCTTTATTCTAGTGATAAAGGAGCACGATATCATTCACAAGACCATGATTACTTAAGACCCTAAGATTTATTAATTTTTCAAGTTTCACCCAGATAAAACTATACAGACAGATGGAATAAATTTAAAAAGAAAATGGGTTCTAAGTTTTAAGAACTGTAGTAACAATCCTTCTGTCTAACAGTTGTATGCCCTAGTTTCTGGTTAAAAATGTAAACGTGCTCCATGTAAAATCCACAAATTGTACAGTGAACAGATACACGAAGTAATAGGTATGCATGGTAGTACTGTCATATCAGTGGCATAGATAGCAAAAACTTCAGGAAAAGTAACAGGCGAAGGCATTACTAGGTAGGTGGAAAAATCCTTTTCTACCTGAATAAGAAATAAACCACGGGGATAATTGAAATGAGTTGCTAAATGTTTTCTTGCCAATGGAGTTATATTAGAGTATGTGAATATGTATTTATTCATTCATCCGTATTATTATTCTTTCTTTGAAAAATAAGCAATTCTGCTAAGCTGCGAATACGGCCGTAGGATTGATACCCCTCTGGAGCGTTAGTTTATATTTTTCCACCTTATAATTTGCATAGTATATTGGCGGAAATGGAGATCTCTACAGAAATATTTAATGGAAATTATTTCAGAATAATATTTTTGTACAGAATAATCCAATTACACTGATGCCAGTGCAGTGCAGTGTTCCTGCAGTGGATTACACACAGTAGGTATTCTATCTACATAGATATACAAAACATGTCAAAAATGATGATTCCCCTACGGAAAATGTAACATGAACTTTAGTATTCTATACTATTTATACCTTCTACTGCCCTGTACATATCTATTCTGTAGGAAATTTTGGACTGAAAATTATTGTGCAATTTGCTAATCTACATTACAATGACGATGCTCATACATTCAAATACCTAAAGTTATATTTACTGACACATAAACGTGATAATGTAATGAAATTACATAAATCATTATCTATCTGTGTACTAATACTATACTATGCTTTTACAGTTATGAGGTCAATGTTACTTAAATAGGTACCTACTTACTACTATAGTATACTTAAACAGCATTCGCATTCCAAGTATTGAATACGACTAGAGATTATTGCCCGTAAAGTACTTATTTAGCATCGACTAGTCATGCGTGTCTGCAATCATTTGTAATGTAGTTTCAGAGTTCAGATAGCGAATTAAAATATAAAATATCTTGGATTACTACTATTACTACTACTAATAAAATATTACTATCAATTTGGGCGAGGTCTTGCCTTGTTTGGAGTATTTTTGTGATATTTTGTAAAACTTTTGTAACTTCTTTCTTGGACATTGAAGAGTTCTATTCGTTATAGATATATTGTATCAATGCGGGTTTGGTCTTTATTACACACCCGTTGCTTATACTTACCAATAGAAAACATTAGTCAGGAAAAATCCTATTGCATTGCTTGCACACTCTTATACGTATGTATACCTAATGATACTGAAGTTCATTTAATAAATACACAGGCACAAGGTTTGATTATTTTACCGACAACTACTAAGTAACGAAGTATCAAAGCATGTCTATTCACTGGTAAAATCTTCATTCTCTGCATATACCTACTATTAAGCGTTACTATTATCTATTTAGTATATAGTAGTAGTTCTTAAGAAGGATTTTCCTATTTAGTATTCACATTATAAGAATTTTTGTCCTTCAGTCTAGCAGCACTGATCCGTATAACTATAGTGGCGCAACTGATTGTGACATAAAAAGGTATGTACTATGTAATGTACTGTCTTTGAAATTCTTATTATTAGTATCATCCAATTCAGGTAAGGGTGATGGGTGGTAAACTGATGATATGCTAGCTAGTGAACGAATGGATTGTTATTTATCAAATTTAGTACTGGATGCGGTAGGTTGTGCAAAATGCTCTGGTATTGGGCAATAATTGGCCTTGTTGTGTAGTACTATTGTTATGTCTTTGTAGTTTCTTTAATCGCTTTGTATGTACCTATATTATGTACGTATGTAATTTGTACGGCACATATGCTTACAATGTTATGCTGTACGTTTAAGAATCAGTAGGTTCGTTATTACATACGCAGACCTACAGTTAATAGCACTTTCTCAATTTCTTTACAAATTACGTTGTAGATGGAAACAAAAGATGCGTAAACGAACTAACAATAAGAATATAGCATGTTTGGGATGCTGAATGTGTATGTATGTGGATAAAATTATATTTATCATTGAACAATTGAGCATGGAATGGAACACACAAGTGTGTCTCTTTGTGTTATAGCAGCATACATACATAAAGTGTAAAATATAATTATTGCATATCTTTGTTTATTTGTCACCATTATATATTAGAAAGGTCAGGTCAGTTAAAATCAATATAATAAATAACATGTATCTATTTCTATTTAAAATTAATTAGGTTAGCAAAGGTTAATATTGATAATGATAATTCAATGGAATTCTGACCCACTGTTTCGTTGACGTAAATACTAGACTGGATGCAGATTAGTAGACAGACAAACACAAAAATAAACGTTTGTAGTACATATCAAACATCTTCCTTAAGTTCAAGTAGCAAACTTGGTGCTCAGACTATGTAATTATCTATCTAGTATACTATACTGAATAATTTGCATATAAATACTTGCTGGATATCATTACTTAACTACATACGGTACACGATGTTTAAGACGCACACACTCAAGGCCCACATTGGTTAATAATCTAAAGTAATTATGTACTCTAGTGGGTGTTTCTCTTACAAATGACTCTAGAGATATAAACGTTGAGAATAATAATGAGTTCATGACTAATGATCGTTATCTTCCCTGCGTTTGCATAAGGCTAGTAAGTAAAATCAATAGTAGCCCACTAATATCAACCAATAGGATGAACTTTACTATTTATTGAGATTGGGACAGTAGCTATATTGAGTTGTCATAGATTCTTCGCCAGCATAAGAAGACAAGTTTTCATGATCAGAATTTAATTAGCAAATTTTGTGAATAACAGGAATCCGGACTGCTATTAGTAAGTCAAGAAAATGACAGGCTCCCGTCTCCTAACAGTTGAAGAGGAAGAAGCAATTCATTCAACCTGGGATTTGGTTGCTAAAGATCTAAAAGGAAATGGAGTGCAGTTTTTCATCCAGTATGTAAATATACTTCCAATTATTTATATGAAATCATTTTTATAACATCATGTAAGCATCTTAAGTAGTAAAACTAACTATACTTTCTTTCTACCCCCAGTTTTTTCACCGCATATCCTGAGTATCAAAGGGTATTCCGCGGCTTTGCAGACATTCCCCTTGACCAACTTGCTGAGAATAAGAGGTTTAAAGCCCATGCTGTCACTGTAATGACAGCTATCAATGGTTTAGTAGACAACCTGGATGATCCAGAAGTTCTGACAGAGTTACTTTTGAAAACCGGTCAAAATCATATTAAACGCAAGTTGAAAATCGGCGATTTCCAGGTTCGTGATTCAATTTACTTAACTAACTGCTATAACGGAAAATGTCTCATTTATCTTCTGTTGGTTTCCCTCGAATTGGAATTGCAAGTAGAATACATATAGCCTGTCGTACAAATAGAATTATAGTGCAGAACATGCATGCATGTGCGGATTGATAAATATATGTACCTACCTAACCGGATTATAAGAAAGTACGGCTTCGACAGATCATTTATAGTCTTCCGAGAAATGTGAGATAAAAAAGAGAAATGCGGGTTTGCCTACCGACTCCTATTAGAGGATAATAGCAAATGCTCTAGTAGGTGCCTACATAAACGTAAACCAGCAATTTCACTCAAACCAAACCAGCCTTAGGAAGGAGGAAGAGTAAGAGTGAGTTGTCTACTTTTCGGCACATCCCTCCCACATTACGCATTCTGTAAAAAAGTATGTTGGTAAGAATGTACATATTGTAATGGAACAGTAACCTTGTGTACAGTTCTTTTTTATTTATAGATGCCCTGATATATACCATGTTACACAGAGTATACCTATACTTATGCTATATAATAGGAATCTGCAGTTTACTTGATCTATAACTTTCGTCGTGCATTATTAGAGTTACATTTAGCTGTGCAAATGAAATTTGATCGGATATTTGTCTAGCTATTTATATAAGCTGCAAAGAGCAAAAGGAAAGGGATCAAGTAGGTGCTCAAGTATGTGCACAACTATAGAGAGTGAAGAGAAGCGAGAAAACGAGTCCATTAGCAATGAGACTGGCCGGAGGCTCTTGAAAAGAATATAATCACATGAGAATGAGATCTTTCCCCTGTCTTAGATAACAAGTCATATCTCCGCATACACTGACACTACATAGCCAGTTCATTAAAAAGTATTCGATTATTAAATAGTCCCAGACAGCAAAATTGTGATAAAACTTTGCGAAAACTGACTAGGTTAGGTAATTAATAAGTATTTAGTGTACCTGCATGTGTACAATTTACGCAATACTATTTATGAATTCCGGATACCATGCATTTTTCTGGCATCTGAATCTGAAGCATTTCTCTTATCTGAGATTCTAGAAAGCATTTTAGAAGTATAGTGCTTTTCGGAACATACAATGCATTTAGTACAATAGATAATAAAGTGTAGTAACTATGTGTACAACTACCTAACTACTTGAAATTGAAATGTTTTTATGTTGATTTCAGAATCTTAGAGAATCTTTACTGGATTTCTTTGTGAAAGCCCTTGGTAGTGCGTGGACACCAATAGCAGATACTGCATGGAAGAAGGCTCTCACTTTTATGATGAACCAAATTGGGGAAGGCCTGAATAGCCTCGACGAATAAAATTTTCAGACGCAAATTTTTGACTACTTTGTCCATGCTTTTCTTGTTTATTTTTTCATGTCATTTCAAGTAATAAGTAAAATATAATGAATGTCTAGATCTTGATGTTACGTAAGTAGAAATATGCAGAATGGTGTTGGGTAATGGGTATGGGTGTTCTTAGAAAATCAAATCTATAAATTGTGAACATCTTTTGTTAGTTTGCTTGAGCACTTATTATATAGGGTTTACTACTATTCATTACTTCTATATAAAGAGGGTTACGTATGCCAACTTTTCACAGATGCTGCAAGTATACTACAGTATCGGTTGTGTATGGAGTACAGTACAAGCATTTATTGCATACCAACATTTCCTGCAAATCTAATGTATCAATAATAAAATACATTCACTGTTTCCCCACTTGCTGCATTTAAAATTAGTGAATAACGCAATAGAACTGTATAATCGATGGAACTTAGGTGTCACAGTGACCTAACCAGGGATTGGTAACATTTTATGCACCATTCAAAAGCCCAACTTAACACAATTCAATAAAACTTGGTTTCATCAAAATCTGTTGATAGTTAATGGGTCAAAGGTCAGTATAAATTAAAAACAAACTTTTGTTGATATTTTAGAAAAATGTTTAATTTTTCGTAGTCCAAAATTGCTAAGAAGGAAGTTCATTTTTGGATAGAAGCTGTTTATGGGTCACGAAGAAAATATCGATTTTTTTATTTCAATCTGACCTTTGACCTATTAAAAAACGACTGATTTTGGTGAAACCAAGTTTTGAATTGCATTAAGTTGGATTTCGAATGGTGCATAAAATGTAGGGTGACCAATACCTAGTTAGGTCACTGTGGCACCTTTTATATACTCTCAATCTAAATGCACTGACGCTTTTTTAGCTGCCGCACCCTGTATTACTGGTATAAACGTATTTGTAGTGTAGTCGTTTTCCTAATCACTCTTTATTGTAATTATAAATATGTACATTATATAACGCATTCTGTCTTCCGTAAAAGAAAGGAAACTGTTGCTTTGCGTTAACTTCATTAGCGTCTAATATCTAAGCAGCAAACTTAAAAAACATGTACAAAGAATAATGAGCAGCAAAATAGAATTTCTAAAGTATTTAATTAGGTTTACATAATTAATACTAACTACTATGTATTAACTAAAACTACTACAGGTAGAACTACAAATACTAAACATTTATCAGTATTTACACCGTAAATGCAGATATTATTGCAAAATTGTTACTACTCCTAGAGGTAAAAAATAATAGCAGTTATATTGTAGTTATATCATTATTGTAAATCACCATGAAATGCAGATATTGAAGAAACAGCGTGGCTTTAGACTTTTTGTTTATTAGCGCATCTTAAATTAAATTCGTGGTACAAAATTCTTCAAGTATAGGTGTGAATAACGGTGTTTAATATCGTTAAAAAGTAAAAAGACCGAACTTACAACTTATTAGTAGGCAAAAATATCAGACTGTATTAGTTTATGTGTAAGCATTCTAAATTGTGAATGTAATTAATGCATCTTTTTGTTGTTTTCCAGTTCAGCAAAGATAATGCAGCAAAATTACAAATAATTCATTTTCATTAATTTTATTTCAAACCGATGCAAGAGAGGTGTATTTGTAGTGCCCTCGATTGTTCTCCCTGTGAAAATTTGAGTAGCTGTTGGTAGATTTTAAAGGAATGTAATTGTTGGGCTTCAATCTTGTTGTTATACATACATACGTAATTGCTACGGCAGATAATCCAATAAAGAAAAATAAACCAATCAAACTAATGGCCTCTATACTATGTGCTTCTTCCTCTTCGAAACTGTGTATGTGTCTCGGTAGTTTCTTGGGCCCTTTAGAATGATAAGAGTCAAGTTCCTTTTCAAAATTCTGAATCTCATCATGATGTTCACTCTTAATCACTTTTTTCATCCAGGCATGCAAATCCTTTCTATGTATCTTATGCAAAGCGACAAAGATCGCAGTCTCTGCCTAGCAAACAAAGCGCAAACATAAACATACTGTTCTTGTTATACATGGTACAAAATTAGATTATCCCATTGTGACCTAAAGCCAAACTAACTACCAAATCGAATTATCAAAATACCATACTGAAGCATGTAAAATAGAAAAAGGCAAGTCTTACATATATTCTTTCATCAATGTGCGTTAATTTTGCGGATCTAAGGCTCAAACCCCATTGTTTTAAAGATGAATAGCAAGGAAACTCTTTTTCTCGTCCCGGTTGTATGGCTGGGCATTGGTTAACCTTTGGAATTCGATTCAGAGACATGGTTGGAGTTGAATTTGTAAATAAATAAGTACAAAGCTGGAAACATTCTTGTGCACCAATGTGATCAGAAATGTAGAGCAGAATAAGAGGATCAATTGGCAAATCTGATGTGGTAGAATTTCCATCATTCAGCTTCGCTTTTTCAGAATGTGGTAGGGAGCTTGTATTAGTAGGCTTGCAATATGCATTATTGGGTGATAACAGAATATTATGTAGAAGTACAAATAGTAATGCAAGATAATATAAATTAGCTATATCCATTTTATAGTTCATTGTAATGCAGAGTGATGTTCCTAGGCTCACAGATTGAAAAGTGAATGGTTAATGAAAAAACTCTTTGGAAAGGACTTCCTTCTTCAGAAGGTTGGTGTATTTATAAGGACAAAAATTAAACAAGTAAACGCAATATAATATCCTTGGCTACATAATGAATATTTCATTATTCTTCTTGTAAATAGATCTGCATATAAATATTTAGATCTTTTTTGAATTTCTCATTACAGTAGTGTTTATGAAAGCTAGCCAAACTTAGGTAATTTTCTGTCATTCCATGCGAGTGCACGAATAGTAATCGAATTTTTGAAATTATCTGGAGAATGTAAGCGAGCGAAAACAAAACTGAAGAATTTTAAGTCAGACTCACACTAACCTGACACTTTAACCTTTCATGAAATTATTTGTATTGACTTAAGCCACAATGCTCTATAGTTAAATAATTACATATTATGATGATGATTTGTACAAATTGACAATTAATCTAACACAGTAATTCTTCGAGCGCAATATGTAGTACCGAGCGATAGGAGGGATACGATAATTTAAAGGGACACTTTATTATAAGGATTATCACCGTTACATATTTCATTAAGTATGACTCTCGATTAAATTGAAAATATTATGCGCGTTAACTATATACATAATATTTATCTACACTCTTATTACTAAATGTCAGTCGGTATATTATGTAGTTTAGCAGAATGTACGTAAAATTAAAGTAATTAATCATATTGATTAATGCGATTTTAGTAAGTGACAAACCGACAAGGTGCTATAGATAAATATATTAATATTAGTAAGTAAGTTGTAAATGGTAATATAAAATGCTGCAATATAAACGCCCTGCACATGTGCAACACATAAGGCCATCCTTATACACATTGCATACGTTAACATTGGTAATTAGTAACTAGTATTAAATTATTTTAAAACAAGGATGTCAATGGTACAGATTCGGGTGTCAAAAAAACTATTTCATGTTCATCACTGACAATAGCAATCACAATGGGAATATCATTCTCCAGAGGGCGTAACTCCTTTAAATTGGGAATTGGCTCGTCACTCCTAAAAATAATAAAAATTTATGTAGCTTTAATCTTGTTTACTCTAGACTCTACTCATACCCAAATAACATACGTTACTATTATACACCATATCTGACATAAATATGAATGGAGAAACAGCAGCAAAAATAAAAAATAAATCACTTACCGAACTATGGCAAGATGGAAAGTTGGTGAATGGTGAGCAGCAAGTCGACGTTTGTGTACAGTACGACACGATTGGGAATAAATATCATAAATAATAGAAAATTTGTGACCATCATTTTTATTCGAAGAATGTTGCTTATGTTCTGATGCAGGTTTGTCATCCCACAAGTTTAGTTTTTCAGCAACATTAGACAAATTAAAATCAGAAGAGGCAAGCAATGAAGTATTTCGCACATACGTTGCTTCTTGCATCATAATTTCTCTCCATTCATTCCACGAATTACAATAAATTTTTTCATTTTGCTCCAATGGGGACTCATTTAAATCAAGTTCATCTACAAAACATTCCAGATCTACATCGGAAGAATGTGACGTGAAGTTGTATCTGCATTCTTCGTGCCGTGTTCCAATGGTAGGAGGTAATAAGTAAGACGGAGGAAACCCAATTTGCAAAGACACGCCGGGAACAAATTTAGACCAGATTTGATTCATGTAGGCTTTCTCGTCATCCGACTCTGAGTCACTTGATGGCAGATCAACAAAAACTTGAGGTTCAAAATTCAATCTAGCAGATTTTGATGAGCAAGGCATTTCTGCAATTAGTAGAAATAAAGAATTTGTTTTAAGATAACTCTAAAGTTTAGATTCAAAAATATCTAGTATTATACCTTCGCAAGGAGAACTCGTTCCAACGTAAAATCCTTCAGGGATTTCTTCTATCACAACCCCACCTTTAGTGGGGCTTGACCAATCCAGTTCTTCATCCGAATCAACTTCTACAACCGTATAATTATCGGCCCCTCTGGGGGAAAACACGGAATCGTTTGCTTCCATTTCCTCATCATCAATGGAAAATGAATTGTCATCGACACCACCAGATGATCCTCCCGTTTCTGAGACATCTGTGGTTTGGCATAATTTTCTTTTTACTCCTCTATTGCTCTCATTCTCTATACCAGCACGGTCTGGCGAAATCTGAAACGCGGACAATTCCTCACCTTCTACTTCCATAGTTTCGTCTGTCGTATAAGAAGGACCTGAAGTAGAAACTAATTCGGCATTTTCAATATTTGTGTTATTTGTGTTTTTTGAATTTTCATTATGCCTTCGAACTCTCATTCCCAATACGGCTAAATATTTGAAGACACAATACTCGTCAATATCGCAAGTTTGTAAATTAGATGATTTGTTTTCTGGCATTGATTTTGAATGAAGAAATAACGCCCTAGCTCTTTCGACGCTGAGAGAAATATGGTCGCAGTATATTTCCAATTTACCCTAAAATTGGCAACAAATAAAACACAATTGAAAAATAAGGTACACGTGTGTGGAGCAAAAAGTACACATATACATTGTTGATTGTAAGTAAAAATACCCTTTCAAGAAGATATAAAGCCTCTTCAGCATGTAGATACGTATCATTTCCAATGTCATAGCCATATATTTCCTGTAATTTTCCTTTGTTTGACATAAACCGAGGGCTTCCAATCCGTCGACATATATCAACCCGTCCAATTGCATCTCTGTAGACAAAAATTAAAAATGCAGTCATTAACAAGTCTGTAGCTGCATACAATATAATGTTACGTACTTACTAGTTTACTACATACTACGCATACTTCATACTACATATTATTACCTACTATTTAATCCATAGTAAACAAAGTTAATAAATTAAACAATCGATATAGTTGGAAACAATGCTTGGCAGTACTTGTACTAGTTAGAGTACCAGATGAAATAGTAAATATTATGTAATAAGAGTAACTTTAATTTATTACTATAATAAGTATGTACTTAAAGTGTAAATATGCGTTTTGTAAAGCATGGAATTGATAAGATATATAATATGTCCATATGAACAGTAATATGTCTTAATATGCACAATGTATCTGTCTACACTAATCCATATTCATATGACTCATGCTATGTATATATAAAAGTTAACTTACACTTTACTGTCTTTTGGAGTGGAAATATAATCCATGATATTTTGGAGATTATGTGTGGATTCTTTAGTGCATGATGTTGCTGAATTTGGCGCAAATGCCTCGAAGTCTTCTTGATTTATACCGTTTTCTTCAATTTTTAGAATGTCAGTAAAGTGCACTTCATTCAAATTCCGGGCTGCAAATATTTTAAATGCCGATTTCGAATTTAGATGACCATTTCCATTATGGGACTTGCATTGTGCCACCGGGTCACAATTTGGTGCCGTCACGGTTGAGCTCTTTAACTTGTCTGCCTTTTTTGGTATGTCACAATCAGCAAAACAGGGTGACACTTCTTCTGCTGAGCAGTCCATTTCTTCGGAATCGGACTTAGATCTTCTGAATTCGGTACATCACGTTCACATCCTTTTACTATTTAAATATTTTGCACTTTACTGCTTATAAGGTTAACTCACGCTCAGTAAAGGTATGGACTATGGACAGGGAGCAATTTAATAGCTAGCATAATTTTGGCTTTGCTTTTTTGTGCTAGTATATCAAATAAATCTCGTTCATTTGATCAATATCCATCAAGTGAGATCATATTAGTGAGAAGGAATAACTGCCTTTGAATATGGTACACAAATTATACACAAAATGTGAACTTCATTTAGTTCTCGGTTGTTGCTAGCAAGAAGACTTCCTATGCCTCAATGCTACTGCAGCTAAAAAGGAATTGAATTGAAAGCGTAGCTGTAGCTGCTCAGAAAGTACTTCTTGAAGAACTACACCAGACTTTTAGATAAGGATATTGATATAACTACACTACTAACCCTAACTATTTACCCTAGCCTGCGTTCTATAACATTAGAAAGAACTAGAAGCTTAAATACATTAAATACCTAATGCTAAACTAATTGCTCACATAGACTATAGTTGTTGTTGTTACTACCTAACCTAGTACCTACAAATATTAGTTAAATGTGTGAGAAGCTGGCAGATATTATTTGAGAAAGAGACAATATACTATATGCGAAGGGTAAATGCAATGGTAATAAGAACATTTTCATTTTGATAAAGTGTAATTTATTTAATCAGGGGGAAATGCTAGATACATACTTTTATTGTACATACACACTGTCGCCATTCTCTAAGGTTTTCACTAAGACACAGTTATATTGTAGTTCAGCTTTATTTAAATGAAAGAAATGGCCCATCAATACACGAATCAAAATCAGTAACTAGCACAAGCACTGACCAACCAGACACCGCTCTTCCCCATCGGTCACATTATAAATTATAAATACTTACAGAAGAAAAGAAAAAAAAAAAGAAAAAATAACAAAATAACAAAATTAATAATACACGTATAACAAATCCCGTTTTTCCAAAATGTGGTCCTTAACCAAATCAACCAGCTTATTATAAGACAAATCTTTATAAACCCATTTTCTGCGCAACCTATTTCATTGTTTTTACTGTAAGAATATTAGGAATATTTCTATATATTTATGCTATTTACATTTCGTATAAATACATTCAATTTGTATTTAAATGTAGTGTACAATATAGATCTCAATGTAATTTTACCTTGGAGGGGTACGCCAGAGATGAGAGCCGGTTAAACAAAAATGAGTAGCATATTCTGAAAGATAATCTCTCTGACTAGGGGTTTGAGGCGATTTTTTAATTTAGATAACGGCTAGAAATTTTTTTAACTTTTTTGAATTCTGTTTTTAGAATTGAGCAATGTGTCCTCTGAACAAGAATTCTGCAAAAGTGGATCAAATCGCCTCACCCCTTCCACCCCGTACCCCATCCTGTTTTCTTAAAATTCAACTTTTTTGAATTCTGTGTTCAGAATTGAGTAATGTGTCCCCTGAACACTACCCCTAAATGGTAGTCAACGGTTCCATACGGTTTCGGGTTCTTTTATAAGTGGTTACCTAAATATGTAAATAAATTACCACTACATTGTTTACCACGGTTTATTAGAATTTATTTAGTGCAATCTCAAGTATGAGACATGCTGCTTTCTGCTTTGCTTAAAATTTAGAGTAATGGTAAGCAAAACGGGTACATAATTTATTAGGACGAGTAAGCGTACTTAGTACATATACTTAGGTACTAGCAGGTACTAAATGTATTATTTGCATGCTATTCCTGACTGATTTGAGCGTAAAAGACGCCAATGCAATCGTGTAAACTGTAATAGCAAGCCTTAGTCAACTAAACAGATCTGATTGATCTGATTCTATTCTATCCTAGCTCTGATTGTGAGTTCACTATGCTAGTGCTGCGTGTATGTGGAGTGTACAGCATTTGTATACCATGCATATGCACTACAACAGATAGCATGCAGACCTAAAAGGTTTAGTCAGCCTCAGATCTTGCCTGTTGTGGAACTCGATGAAATTCTCTGGCAAGGAAAGTCTTTCGTGTTGAGAAAACATGAAAAGCCGGGTAGCACTCACTCTGTGGCTCATTTTCCTTTCACGCTTTCGCCAACAACAATCACATTCCCCCGAAAGCTTGGCCATACTACGGTTGTATTAATTTTCGGAATAAAACTCACTAAATCCGTTTTACGACTCCGCTATAAATATTCCTATTATAACATTTACCTTAGCTTTGACAAGGGTATGTAGTCTTCTGTCATACATCCTACTAGTACATTTAATACGAATATTAGCCATATATATATTCCATCATGTATTATCCAACAAAGCCTGTGACCATAAGTTTGACTTTGATTAAAATTCCTTTGTTTCTGCTGTGTGTTTTTCCTCATCAAACTTCTCAAAGACATTTGTACTATGGAGTGGATACAGGCGATCCTTTTACATCCCAACTACCAAAAAGAATCCACACGACTAATCAAAGCAGACCTTTTATTAGCAATAACATAAAATTGCTTCAAAGTTTTCTACAGTTAAAGGCTAATAAAACTCAAGGAGTGAGATCACCAAGAGATGTGTCCCCACCGACAACGTTAATCCCATTGCCAAAAGGACCAAAGAAAGTTATAACTATTTTAGGGCTTTTTGAGATCAGTCAAAATCAAACATTAAGACAGTTTGGTCGAAGTGAAAAAGTGGCCGCTGAATTGGCACTAAAGGATATCAACAGTAATGAAACAATACTCAATGATTACCATCTTACTATGCATACAAACGACACACAGGTTATATCCTTTCTTTTATACTTTCATTTAAGTCTACCTAATACTATGCACATTACCGACTACCGAGTATCTTTATAATACTACCTTACTACCTACAAGTATACATACTATATAAAGTGCGTGGTCACATACTGCGTATATACTAGTATACACTTTATTATTTAATAAATTAAGTTAATTTTGGATTAATAACTCATATTTACTAACCTGGCTCATTGGTTCGTATAATAATCAACACATGTATGTAACTCCATGTATTGTGTACATTTAAATATTAGTTGTGTTGCGTAACAGGAATCTCTAAGATCAATGGATCATAATGAAACTTAATATTGACGAATTTAAAATATTAGTTCATGATTTTGGATACAAAAATGTTACGTGAAGGCAGTAGGATACACCACATTTGGTATTACATACTTCTTCACACATACTTATACGTTGTAAGTGTAGATAGGTATGTCATTTTTCTGTAGCGAATGCCAGTAATGCGTGTTTAAAAGAGTAGAAATGTACCTGTATGGTACATAGCACTGTGTAGCGTACCAAAAGGAAAGTACCTACCCAAATATGTCAATTCCTACATTTTATCAGTTAACAATATGTTAAACAATAATAAAGAATGAAACTTTCTTAGTTGTGCTTTGTTTTGTACTAGAATTTTTTTCATCTATGGGTATTTACTTTACTAATAACGTAGGTAAGTACCATAGGAGGCAATAAAGTTAAAACTCGAAATGAAAGTATGTACAAGAGTTTTAATATTTCTTTTAAAAAGTAAAAGTACTAATGGGAAAGTAAAACTAGCTATAGAGTAGAAATAGCGAATAATATACGTTTAGTACATAGAATGTTCATATTTAGCACTATGATGTGACCCAAAAGCAGGGTGGTATTTGTCTTAGGCACTTAACTGTACATGGGCCGAGAAGAAACTAAACCACTAAACTATTCAATCTAGAAGAATTCTTTTAAAGATATAAATGCACAACTTAGTTGTAAGTTGAAAAAACGTGTTAAAACTTTTGAGTTTCAGGATTCTTTTTTAAGTTAACAATCCAAGAAGAATTTTTTGAGAGAATTGCGTCATTTAAACTGGATTCTTTGCTTCATAACTTCGCTTGTAAAAGAGTGACTTTTATTCAAAATATTCTGGAGAGATGAAAAGCTGTTGGGAGTAAAGAAAAGTCTAGATCTAAATAGCAGTACAGTTAAATACATATCAGCATCTGTAGAATGTTTGACCCTACCCCAAAAACAAGAGAATTGCTCCTTCTCGTTCAATACGAATGTAAGTCTCCTCCTGCAAAACTGCAATTAAATCTATACCGCCTAACTGCTTATCTCCCTAATAAGGAAAATAATGACATTCCTCTGTCTCTGAGTATAAAGAAGTAGCTGTGCAACGCAATCCAAACCCCAATTTGTTATTTACGTGAAATGTATGATTCTATTCCTTCACACGACAAACATGAAATAATTATCTTCGGATTCGGTGCTCAATACTCGACAAACAACTATGTTTATTCAGATATGTTTAATATCTTACTTATTAACGTCAGCCCTGCGAGATAGATTCCAAATGCCTATGTATTTTCAATTCCAACTCCCAAGCCATATTATAAGATGACATCTTTTCGGGAAAATTTGCATAATTAAGCTGCACTCGGGTTATGGTTCTATGGTTTGGTGGTGATGATATTGCTAGATGAATTCGGGAACTTGAGAGCTGAATATTAATTGACAACATTTGAAGATGTACTTGATAGCTTTTCACGGTGGATGGAAAGAGATAGAGCATCGAGTGCAAATCAGTCTTTCACACAAGTCAATAGTACAAAATTTACATGTGCATACACACATTTGCACAGAATAGAATATTGGAATAAAACAGGAGCTGGCAGACAGAATAAAGTTGGTTCCTCTTTGGTAGTCAAGTCAAGCCAATAGGTCAGGTCAGAGAGAATAGATGGATAGGGAATTCGTTGCTCCATGAATTTGTTTACTATCTGTCTGTACTATCCTACATACAAATGCAATGTACATGTTTAAATAATAGTACTTAACTCTCAGTTCCAGTAGATACAACGGTAGATATATATTATAGTGAAGATAATATTTACTATTCATTGCACTAGGAATATAGTACAACAGGAGATTTGTAATCATTTCTCTCTGTTCTCTCTCACGTGAGTTGCATCTTTCTTACAATTTAATGAAAGTTCCGTGGAAATGTAAATGTTGTGCCGCAGAGTAGTTTACTCACTCAGAAGAAACTTCATACAATTATTGTAAAACCTGAGGTTCGAGTCTAAACAATCAAGCCCATCCTCAGAGAAATGAATGGGAAGCCTGATACGATTCCACGATGAGATATCCTAGCATTTCAATCAAAGTCTGTGAGGAATTTGATCTTCTTGACTCTCTTGTATTCACGTAAGTGAGTAAAGGCAAACCCATTTGTCTGTTACAGGCAGCTATGTAGTTCGGCAACAACACGGCAATGCAACCACTTCAACTTTCAATTTACAAAGCTTTGTATCTATACATTTCTGCTCTCTGTCAGCACAAACACTATCAGTTTCTATTTTAGGGAATTTCTTGTGATTTATTTTATATCGCTCTCATCTCGGTATGATCAGAATAAATTAGAGATTGTAATTAAGTAAGTATCCAAATATTTTGTTTCAATAAACCCGAACCGGAGATGAATTTTCCAAATTAAACATAACATCTCGATTGCCACAGTACATACAGGTATACTATGTAAAGGCTAAAAGTATGGCTCACATTGATTATGGGAGTTGCCACTGTAGTAGATACTATATATTTACTACAGATAATATACTATAAATACAGTGTGTTATATTTAGGAAATATTCAAGACTCTCAAAAATGAAGAATGTTTCTATCTAATAAAAAGGGAAAGCAATTCATTCCTTATTTACTAGACACACTGTATATATGTAGCAAAAATCGTAAGTATTGTCTGCTGTATATTATTCAGCCATACTTACATTCTAGTATCGTGCATACTAAAGGTAAGAATAAGAACGAAGGATAAAATAATTTTGTTACTTATCATAAGCTAATCCTTTATTCTGCCTTCCATATGGAACACGTTAGTGGAATTTCAGCAATTTTCACATGATTTCTTCCTGATATATTTATTCATGATCACAGGCACTTATTTCATATCCCTTTCTTTTGGTTGAACGCATTTCTCGTTTTGAAAACCATCCTAGATTCGGGCTGGGAGATGGAGTGGTGAATAATTCTCCTGAAAAAGGTATGAACGATCAGCTTGTCAAGATACTGCGAATATGAAATGAGTTAAAGAAACGAGAAATTCTCCAACAATTTATCCAACCATAAAATAAGCACTGGAAGTAGGTATCCATTATCCATATTGCACAAGTACATATAACACTCCATACATGAAGTTGCAGCTGGAGAATCATACTTATCAGTATTTACTAGGTATAATAGTAACTCTATTACTTATACTTTGTTTAATGCTATAATAGTTCTCTGTCCCTGTCCTTTCTGACTACATTTAAATATGCTGCCTTCTATGGTAAACAGATACCTATCCATTTGTCTACTCTACATTCCTCGTACATGTGTACTTTGCAATCGACATAATATTTAAGCCCATTCAGACATTCCCTCAAAGAAACGGAGATATGAATGTGAATGTACAGTAAACTTTTCGGTTCCAGTTCCATAACCTTTATTGAAATGAAAATTATAGTATGTTTCTAGTGAAATGTGGAAAAGTCAAACCTCAGACATCATATCAGTCTACTTCCCGACATTATATTACGCGATATATTACTAAAGGTTACTTGGGATGGGAGACCTTTAATAGTTAATAAGTCTCATTTCAAAAAGTAGGTATTATATACGCATCTACTGCAAGTTATATAATTGTAAAGTGAAATTATATTTAATTCTTGTGATGACAGTTAAAATTCTTATAGTATGTAGCTCTATCCCATTTTGTACTTTGATCTTATCGTTTGAAAGGTCATAGATATATTATTTTCATTTGTGTGCATATAGAATAGATGCATGCAGCACATAACCTCGTATACCTACCTTGCCACAATTGAATTGCATTTGTTTCAATTCGTTTACCAGCTGAACAAAGATTTTGGATGAAAAGACAGGGAGAGCAGAAAGCTCGGTCTGGGTTCAAGCCACGACCATGTAATAGTACATAGGCACTAGTCAAACAGCGAAGGCACGAACGGACCCTCATGCTCTGGGAGGCTATACGTGAAAGCTCGGATTTTCTTCTCACTGCTTAGCTTCACTAATAATTCAACCATGAACGAATCCTCGTGGAAATGGGACACAATAATTCTATAATTTACGGACGCACAATTGTCTTCCATCCGTAACTCGGAATTGTTGACATTATGAGTTCGGGATTCAATTCAAGATGATACTGTCGTATTATCGTCCATAATCGTAAGACCTTAATCTCTACGTCTACTACTGCCTTATAGCTCTCGTCAACTTCATGTCATAGTATACATAATGTTTAAGTATGTACTTGTAGTTAATGTTCATTATTTCCGGATTTGTAATCATAAGTACGTATAGTTACACACAACAAGTTGATAACTTCCTGCTGCTCATAATGCCCGAATAGGTCTATGTAGGATTTTATATTAAGTATGACACAGTAAGAATCACAATTTAATTTATCGTGTAGAATAATTGCTTCTAGAATAATTCAGTATTTCTGTTTCCGGTGTAATTAATTAGTTGCAAACTACAATCTGAAGCTTATTTACCATATAATGCATGTTTAATGAATTAACAGGTTCAAATAAAATGACATACAGATACTGCTAGGTTCAAAAGCATTTGAAGGCAATACTTTCACCATGTTAGTGTGATGTACCAAGATTTACACTACTGATATTAGAATTTGCCCGAAAATTAATTTAAACTTGCCAAAACGTCGATTTATTTGCTTTCCCCTCAGTAAAAATTAAACGACCTAGCTACATATAATGTTATTACGTAGACTATTTTTCTGAGTCGAATATTTCTTAGAAATGTTAGACTCAGAGTGAAAATTCACATTTACGAGGTTCAATGCATAGTGTAGAGTTATAAGTAGGAATGCGATTAATGAAATGGCAAAGTGTTATTAGTACAAAATTGTGAACTGCCTACAATTTATAAATCATGAAAAGCGAAAAAAGTGTGAAGTGAAAGTATAATAATGCAGTACTTGTGAACTTTCCTGTAACTTTATATTACTACTAAATATATGTAGAATGTATTTTATGTAGCTTAGGTAAGCGTATTTACAATGGCATAAAACCGGAAATCAAGGGCTATAACCAATGCTATTTCTACAATGAACTGAAATGAACATTATTAATCCAAATGAGTATGCGTATGGAATACGAATTGGCAAAGCATTTTCTTCGTGATATTCTTTTCGACTTTATTATCCATTATCCTTTGTCATCTACAGATTTACCTATTGCGAAATGAAATTATAATTGGAAATGTTTTCTGCACATTACTACTGCGTAGAATATGAATCACATTATCTTAGGCAAGGCAAAAGAACACATTACACAATTTTATAATGTCTGCCAACTGAAATGCAGACTGCCATGTCATGGCAGTAAAATTCTTTGTAAAGGAACAACTCAAGGAACCTGGAGAGATTGAGTGTGTCCAGTTCAGTGGATTTGTTCATTATGTTAGTAGTCGGTATGGTAGATACTATAACCAACTACCAACCTAATCGTAAGCATTTAGTTCATACACATTGTGTAATACCAAATATTACACAATATTATAAGATGATGATGTAGAGAGGTGAACCATCCATTCTCTGGTAGAAGAAGTACTCAGGTAAGGTCTTGTGTTACAACTCAAAGAAAGTAATAAGATATTCACAGGAGAGAGAAATGAATGTAAGAAAATAGCTTTCTCCCTGTTCTGCCCATATTGGTAGATATGTGTGCATAGGATCTGCTTACTATTTAGTATGAAGAAATACTGCACCCAGCATTTTGAGATAAGTAGAATGAAAATGAAGACTCCATACTCCATTGGCTGCATTCTTGTCAATTGGATTAGATTCCCTTCTATTTGACAAATACTAATCGACTTTTCGAAAGAGATATCCCCAGCGCAGCAAGTTCCATGCATGTTTGCACAGAAATCCATTGTGAATGTAATGTGGAGGACTTCTTAAGGTCGTTCCATCGAATACACGATAGGAAGATACGACAGGATAGCCTCCGGGCGTTTATGAATGAGAAAATAAATTCACAATAGATATCTAAAGTACTATAGTATAATATAACATAGCACTACTTCAGTATACATGCTAATTGAAATCAAATTGACATTAATGTGCTACTTATTGAGGAAAAATTTAGCCCCGTGGGACATTTGTGCAGCAATATACATTGAATGAAATACTGTAGTAATTGTCTTTCTCGCGTGTTCAGTTTAGTTAGATATTTAGTTTGCATCCCCTTGCCTTGCCTTCTTTCTTGACTTCTTAAATTATAATGCTGATTGCTTGGAGCATTAAGTCTAGTTCCTCTTAATCTTTAATATTCCCATCTCATTCTCACAATAAGCCTGCACCAAAGTATTAGTTAGCAGAACACAATAACCATAATACCTTCTTTATGTAGACAAAGACTACAGTTTCATTCAGACAAAGTATAAATACAGCAAAGATCTCATTCTCGTCGTTAGCAAAGTATATAAAGGAAAATAATACCCCAAACCCCACACTGACTCTTCTACAAATGCCGCTTTAGTTATTCCTTTGCTTCCAAGTCTGTACTTATGTACACAGTAACAGTACTTCTAGATAAATATATAATATTTCTCTATTAGTTCAAATTGTAGAGAAGCATCATCTTTTAGTTGGAGACAGTTGACAGTAGCTACGAGAAAGCACTGCTCAGCGAAAGTTAAAGTTAAGCTTACGTTGACTTTTTTCCATTCGATTATTGGTATTGTTTGGTTGGAAAATTGTCCCGTAATTGGAAAGGTACACTGTAATGTGCAATTTCGCGTAGTTGGTTGGCAGTGTACAGGAGTTTCTTGGAATATCCCCATGAGACTCTAAAAAAGGTGGCTTGCTTGTCTCTTTACTCTTACTTCACTCCGATGCTCTCACTCCACTTCTTCTCAGCACTCGACAACGTTCAATCCTAACTAAACTAACATATTATGTACGTATGTAGGTATGTAGTGTAGGTATATCTATTTGGTTTGCTTTGGTAGTGCTACTTACTTATAAAGCGCCAGAGACAAACAACCAGACTAAAACTTCAAAGAATGAGAAGTTCCTCACTCATGCAGGCAAGAGAAGAGAAGACAAGTCAAGTCTCAATTCCAACAAACTAAAACTAGAGAAAAGTGAACAGAATTATAGAGTAGTGGAAACCTAAATAAGTAGAGAACAGCAAGTGCTTAGGTACCTGTGATATTTGTACATTAAGCCAAAAGCAATATACTGTAGTATTTATTACTTTCACCATGTTATGTTGGGGTTTGTTCTGTTGGTTTGGCTAATACATACGTGGGAGTATAGTATCCTTACATAATAGGGATACAACTACAAGCTAATAGCTAAAGTAAAAGGATTCCTAACTGTGGGTTGCACACTTTTAAGTGTCGGTAGATGCTTTGTAGGAACTCTCCGTCCGTCCTTCAATCAATTTTTAGAAAGGACTGGGATATTTCGTTATAAAGTAATTACATATGTTTTTAACAGATGCCAACATCCAAAATGGGATAAATCGGTTTTAATATTTATTATAAAATCAATTACTGTCTCAACCTTGCCTTGTTTGTTTCACGTAAATATTAAATATATGTTTTTGAACTTTTTAGGAAGTTATTTATAGTTTCTTAATATGTCAATCCAATCTTATACAGGTATAGTACAGCCTCAACCGATACTTCATCCTTACGTCATTTATGCAACGGTATACTATATTTTATATTTAGTTTAATGATGGCTTACATGAGAGCACTTGAACAGCATTGTAAAGGGTCAAGTCAACTTCTCGTACAGTATCCTAGTTGTCTGTACCTGTCAAAGTTATCTTCATCGTTGAAGTTTTATCTACTCACGTAGATACACGACAGGAAGTCTATCTGTCCAAAGTAGTGTAACGTAATGCAAGCTGAAGTAGAAGCCCTACCCTGGCATGGCATAGCCAACTACAAAACTCACAGCCAAATTTTCCCATGGAATTTGACAAGAAGAATGATTGTTAGCTCATCTTCACTCTCTGCCTTTCTTTAACAAGTATTGTAGGTATTTATACATGGAATCCTGCCTGCTCTCTTTATTTGCAAAGACTACCCTCCACCAAGTCATACCATTCCACTGGATTCAATACACTTGAAAAGATTCGACTGCTGACTTACTATTATCCGCATCTGTTTTGTTCTATTTGTCTCAGTAGGAAAGAGATAGCTAATACATTCCAAAAATTAAAATACAAGAAAGTTTTGTGGAATGGGAAATATGAACTTTGAACTCGTGTATACAACTCTGGAGAAACTTTACTTTCACTCACTTTGCTTGGCTTGCCTGGCTAACTAAACTCAAAATGGCTCTATAGAGCCTAATAATTATACTTATTGCTACAAGACATGCAGAGAAGAGAGACTAGCACAAATCTAAATTCAAGAATTTCCCTCTTTTCCCATGCCAAATGGAATAATAATAATAATCTAGCTAAGTGATATTGTTTTCTCTTATTGGAGAGTGGAACTTTGTCAATTATAAATGATCTGTTTCTTTGCGCCATTAGCAAAACTCAAAAAAGTCCCTGCAAACGCAGCAACTTTTTTTGTATATGTCCTTAAATCCCATTTTATTTTGGACGCATGTTCGTGAGTATAAGTTCCTTGCTCAGTTTTTTTTAATCCGAATTGCTTGACGCGTGATGTGAACCAGGAACCAGGAAAACATCAACGATCGTTAGAAAATAATGATATCACTATAGCCCATTAAGAAACTGCAGTTGTCCTCTCAAAATAAACATAACCTAAACTAATCTAAAGCCAAACAAGCATCGTGTAATGGTTTATTAAGCGATGTGTTATATAGTTACCTATTTATCTACAGTTGACAGTAGTTTCCCATAGTTAGTACACTGTGACCATACTAAATTTTGTTAGATGGAAGATACTATCAATGAAATTTAAAGACACTTACTCTTCAGCTATTTAGGCATTCAACTGAAGCTATTAATAAGTGAGTTGTCCAAAGAAGGCTACTTTTATATTAACCAAAAGCATTGAAGTAAGAATGTATAAGCTTTGATACTGTTGTAAGGTCAATTAATAATTTTGAATGACATTGAAGGAAGAGAAAGTGCATATTATACATTGTTTCTCTTGTGGTAAACTAATTTTGGGACTCTGTGAACATACTATGTATACCTATACATTATACATGCGAAAAACAGATAGTCGTAATTAATTATTAGGAATGCCTAGCAGGAATACAGACTTCTTGGTCACACTCACTTGGGTGTCCCTGGCTGTTTAGTGTCGTTACACCCATCCGTGATAGGATTTAGAGATTCATGTCTTTGCATAGAAAATGGATTAGAATAACTAATTACTAGATTTCAGTGCCCTAACCAAAACGTACGCAACACAGCAGAGGCACAGAATACTGAGCAAGGTGGCTTAAATTGTTGCATGGTTATTTGAATTCACTCTGCTTCTCGTTTCAATTTTTCATTGACATTAAGCCCGGCTACTATGGCCTAGCTTTAACACGTAGCATAGAACAGGGCAAATATCATCCACCACACAACGTCAGTGAATTTGTGGTTTCAATGCCAATACATACCAGCAGAATAGCTAATGAAATGTGAAAAGGTGAAAATCTCAAGGGAAAGTCCTGACTGCCAGTAAGTGAAAGAACCATAGCCCTTCTGTTCTATTCATTAGGTGTACCTATCGCAAATTGGCATATCTGTACACAGTACACTAGCTACACACAAATGGCTTAGATAGCCTAAATCCTTTCGAAATCTTGTATCATGTCAAAATATCAAGGGAAATGGAAATTGTCCTATATAAATAGTAGTAGTAGTCATGAGGTAAACTATATTTTATATACATACAACTGTGTGACAATAAATTGCATAGAGAATAGGTGAAGAAAGTCTTCTTAAATATCCTACTCTATGGATGTATTTATCCTGATTGTTATTTTCTGATACGCACAATTTTAGCTCAAAAGCACAGTAAACGATTTCCCTAGCGTTTCATTTGCAAAATATGACGAAGCTTGTAAACCTATGAACCGAGCATCACGAAAATCCACTTCCATTATGAAGGTAACTCCATTTTAAATCTATATGAATGGGTTGCCTTTACCTCCTTAAGGAATAATACAAAGTGCTTCAAAATCTGGCGTCGTCTGATTTGAAAACTTTTAATTTTTCCTTTGTATAATTTCTGAAGAATTTGTTTCTTTTTTCTTTGACTATGTATGAAATATGTACAGTAGCACTCTATATTGTCCATAAAAAACGGTCGATTTGCCAATGTAATCCCCTATTCGGGACACTTTCCTATACAATATAATTAAGGCGATGCCATGTATTTGCAGGGCACTGTAGGCAGACGAAGGAGTCGAGAAGGCTAATCATATCATATCAAAGCTGGAAGCAGTGAAGCGGGTTGAAACTTAGTTGATGGGTGAATTGGTTCTTAGTGGGAGGTTGTAGCTGAAAATGAATATCCCATCAGAGGTAAATAGTTTATACCACTTTTCGATATAGGCTTTGATTTCATGGAAAATTAAGTCCTACGCTGTGCAACGTTTAGGGTTTGACTACTTTTGCAAAAGATCAGTAGATATCTTTATCCTGACTAGCGTGTAAGAAATTATTTTCCCTTTTTAACCATATGAGGTATCTAGATATCTAGATTCAGCTAAATTATTAGTCTCTCAGCCCAATAATAAGATGTCTAAGTTACAACGTATGCCATCCGCGAACGTTTATTTGCTATACATAAGTTGAAGAAAGCATTGAAAGAAGCACCTGTATTATCATTATGTCCTCCAAACCTAACTAATACCTATCAACTACTATACTCTACATAAAATTCTTTATGAATCGCCTTGCCCTTTTGTCATATGAGTCATGAATGACATTTAAAGTGACTTTTACTTTTACTCCGTCATGAAATACAATAGGTATATAAGTGCTTCTACACAATACATTATTTTATTACTTTAGATGTGGGTATTAAACTGATACGGTTGGTTACGCAGGTATAATGTTTATAGTCAGGTTAATAATTGCAATAATTTTTCATTGTCTTTAAATTCGTTACGACTTCTGTTTTATATTAGTAGCCAACTATCTGCACTCTCTCCGTTAGATCGTATGTACACCATAATTTGGTAGCCAATTACCTTATATGTAATTGATTATTTCAGATAGTTAGTACATGTACCTAAGTACATGCGTTCACCCCGCGTATGTAACATACTTACGATACAATTTTTTTGCTTTTAAAACTTCCACTGCGATCCTTTTGAAGTTAGCATATTATGTAAAGCAGGTTAGCTACTATGGGCCTACATAGCTGTAAGATGTGTAAGAGGGCATATTCTCCTCAGTTGCAATCTTGTGGAAGTGCAAGAGTACTATCTCACATACTATTGCAAAAATGTTACGGAATAAATTCATAATATTGAGGCAATTCTTCAATGCATCTAAATCTAGACCATTATCAAATACAATAGACCATTATGCATTTCAATTCACTCGTGTGGCTTCAGTCAGGCGAGTATGGAAAATATAGATATTCTGAATAGCAAATGAAGTCTCTAAGGGAAGTTTGGGTTACTAAAGCAAAAGTGACTATAGTGCTTGCTGTACT
The DNA here is from genome assembly GCA_034694165.1 of Tomocerus mixtus. Taxonomy (NCBI): domain Eukaryota; kingdom Metazoa; phylum Arthropoda; class Collembola; order Entomobryomorpha; family Tomoceridae; genus Tomocerus; species Tomocerus mixtus. The sequence continues at coordinate 49,608 of JAQFYC010000561.1, forward strand.
ATTCGGTATAAAATAGGTGGGTGATATGCAAATGTATATACATATAACATAAGTAGTGTCATGTGTTTATATGCCCATATTGAGTATGGAAGTACAGATATGTGTTCATAATAATATTAGACACTTAACATGATGAGCTGTTGATATTCAAATTCAATTTACATAGTTCAATATGTAGTGATGGTGGAATAGGTACATTCATTCTTGGATGTGCTACATTTTGATATTCTTTATCTCAATCTGAAGTATGCATTTCTTTTAACAATACTATTTCTATTCTAGAAAGAACTGTTACAGTAGCAGGAAGAATATTATTATAAATTATGCGATATTCGCCTAACCGATTCCCTAAGTGGAACATGTATCATGTAGTATCTTTTCATACTACGTGGCACAATGTATACCTAACATGAAGCCTTAAGGGAAATTACAAAGAGTGCAGAAAGTGCATATTTTCTTATAATGCATGATATAATAATGGTATGTACGATGCTAATGCTCATCGTTCGAAGCGATGGAAAGGGTTGTTGGTTGTGCTCCTTCAAAGTAGCACCAAATGGAATTTTCTCTCCAATAATTTTTTATTTATTATTGTTGTTTCATTCGATCACAAACACTGCCCATAAATTAGCGTTTATTGTATTGCTTAGCGTACTATTATTGTGCCGGTTTGGTTTGGTAAGCAAAAGGTACTTTCTATTCCACTTAAGTGCTCTTGTTTGTAGTAGATAAGAATGACTTCTTATTTGCATTTAGAAGTACTACTAAATGTAAAATAAAATCTGATTTTCCTAAATTAAATAGATGCTATTGCTAGTATTTACCATATTATGTAGGATAAAGACACTGTAATTTCTGCTTATAAGTATAATTGTATAGTGTAATTAAGGAAACTGATTAAATATGGGAAAGTAATTGAAATTTTTTTTTATAATTTACAGTGCGACCCAGGTTCTGGTGTTGATGCCTTTTTCCACGCACTCTATGTCAAGAACGGTGCAAAAATGATTTCCCTATTGGGGACTGCCTGCAGCGAAGTCACAGAACGACTTGCGAAAGTTGTTACTCATTGGAACATAGTGCAGGTATGGCAGAAGAAAACCACTCTTTACTAATTGCTCATTACTTAATTATCTGTATTGTCAAAATTGCTTGAGAAGAATGTTTATTAGACACGCCAGAATTTGTTGACATGCAACTGTGTAAGTTGTATTGACAGGCCATATTATTCTGTTAAACTATTACTTCTCAAATATACTATCATACTTACAACTTACAAGTCATGTATGTACATGTAGTATAGAAATCATTTCATATCATTTTCTTTGTCTTAGAATATGAAAATTAAACGAATACAATTTGCTGAGTATTCCATTCATTTGACCCTAAATATCGAAAGATATTTGTTAAGTGTAGAATCTGAAATGGGAATGTAAGGTTGTTTCAACAGTGTGCGAGTCCTGTGACAATTATTATTATACTACAAATAAAATTATATCCTAGTGCGAAAATATGCATTCATAACCACTCCATTTTACTGAACCAAAAGCTGTTGCACATTGACTTTCTAAGTTCTATGAGAAAACACATTGAGGAAATTATATGGGAGTTATACATTATAATAATTATGCCTTCCAATTTCCTAGATTTGCAGAATAATGCTCTTCATTTCTCATTTAAGTTGTAGCTATCTATACCATACAAGTGCCATATAACCATAAACCGTGAAAAGTAGCACTCTCATGATAATCCCATAATTGAATAGCTATTATGTAGCTATTAGCTAAGCCATTAGCATAAATGTGATATATCAGAATGTCAGAGTTAGAATAACATTGTTGTGTACGTTGATGGAAAGAATTAATATTCTTTTCAAAAATGTCTAACGTAAATCGTAGTTACAAAAAGAGTTGATAAGGGAACTGAGTTACTTTTTGTTTACCATTCTGCAACTTATTTTATTTGTCTTTGCAAAAAGCGATAAATAAAAAAACGCCAAACTTATTTTACAAGCATAAAACAGAATTATGTCGCGTAGTGGAATGGCAGAGAATAGCGAACGTTATTTACAACAGAGCAAACCTACAAATTACCACAATTTGAAGTTGCATAGTACTATTTCATCTTAAGACGACGCAGTTCTATAGCATGTACTACATGTTTAGGGTTGGTGTTAAGTTTAGGAGAAAATTAAAGGATTTGATCAAATGATGGGAAGCTGGGGGAAACGACAAGTGAAACCAAAGCTAGAAATATAATGTGTCTAATATAATGAAGAAAGGAGAGGAGAGTGAGATAGTGAGAATATTAGATGCTAGACGCGCGCCAATTCACTTTTACTACACTTCATTCAAGAGGCTTTTGGCTTGTAATGGATGAGTCGCAATATTATTCATATGCATATACGAAATAAGCCCAAATAAAGTCCCTCTCAAATATAACGTTGACTTGAGTAGACTTGCTTTCACCAGAGTATAATAATAGTGTATTTTTTGCACATGTAGGTACTTAAGTTACATATTACTTACTAGTACAGAGGTCTGCATGCTATTTAAGCCGGAAAGACCACTTTGGTTTTCTGTGTAGTAGTTGTATGTATAAAGGGACAGAAGAATAACTTTTAAGTTTCACTTTTGGCAAAGTCTAGTCAGCTGAAATACATTTTCAGACAGTACAGTAGATATAATCCTTAAGCATATATCTATATAGGTTACTAATATAAACTAACGTAAGGATTTTGGTACTGATTGTAACTAGAAAAAGTGAAACCGCTTTTCTGTACATTTGCTATGTAGTACTGTAAGCTTTTTATTTTACACTACACTGTTCTGTAAATAGTGAGATTGGGATAGGGGTAGGGAATGCGAGTAAAAGCGAGGAGAGTGAGTTTCTGAGATCTTTAGCTT
>JAQFYC010000562.1:0-52487 GCA_034694165.1 Tomocerus mixtus
CCAAAATCCTTCCAGTAGAACGACAAGGCAGAAGAACCTCCACGCACGTCCACTCTCTTTGGCAGCTGGCACACGACTTAAGTGGACATAGTCAGGGGATTCATGAAAGGAGGGATGGTCAATCTGGGAATATTTGCCATAATTTTTCTCTGATTAGATTAGAACACCCAGAAAATGACGTAGTTTTGACCAGATCATCATGTACTCACTAGGTTTTTAAAACTTTAGAGTAGAAGGGAAATAATATGCTCCGATGTAGTTCTAGTTGCACTTTTCTCATGAGATTCCAGATATACAATCTTACTCATATGTAAGCACATTTACCTATTATAAGCTTTTAAACTCAATTAATTATATATTAGTAGTAGATTGCATACAACTAACGTGGTCATGTATAGGTAGTACAATTACAATATTCCAAACAACGAGAAGTGTTTATATAGACTATATTATGCTCACGTATTAGTAAGGTATAGTATAAAATATGTTAGCATACAAGTGCAATGCTGCTGAGAGCGTTTTTGTATACTAGGTAAAGCGTACCCGAATCAGATAACAGTAACATACATAAAGCAAATTACATGATTTTGGTTTTGCATTCCGGCTTCAAGTGAGTATATTAACATAATTTATGCACAATGCGCCGAGCATCATTTACATTGGTATATAATTACCAGCTATATTATTGCAGTTGCAATAATATCTCAAAGACCTTAGTACATTCTTGCAATTTTTGCAAATGCACTTCACACAGCAGAGTTTCAGTTAACGTGAGATAAACTACTAGATAAAGAATCTCTTTTTTCCCATAGACAGAGGTGAAATCAACCTCTTTCCTGGAGTACTTTTTCTGGGAGGAATTTTGTAAAGTAAAATGCAGACTTTATACCTTTGTTATTGTTGGCAAAACAAGGTAGAAGCGGCAATAGTACAATTTATACTCATCATGGCAAATAAAGAATTTTGTTTATAAAACATCTGCAGCAGACAAATAAGCAAATACGTAGACATGGACAGCAGTAAATATTATATAGTAGTAATTGGCCCTAAAGCACAGTTTTAAGATTATTAGACATTCTGGCATCCATTAATATAACTTCAGATAAATTTTAAAGGCCAGATTTTATGACCCTAACATTTTGAACAAAATATTGCAACAAAGTGCATTTTACAACGTTTGCACTATTGCACTTTGCAAAACAAATTCATTTGCCAAATGCATGGGTTGTCTGTCCTGGTCTCAAGGAAAGAATGATGCAAATAATTAAAAGCATTTAATTGCAATGGAGAATTATTTAAATGACATAACTTAACCTACTCAATGCATCAATATACAAATGCTCCACGTGGATGAATTATATACAGTGAATGCGGATGGCTTTGTATCAGATTTAACCTACAACTAATTATAAAAGACAAACATGTATAAAATGAACCACCATCCTTGGACAACCTTTGCCTTACTGATGCTGATAGCCATATGCACTATGGCTCAAGAAGTCCTGTAGCTTTTGACTGTAAAACTATAGACTCAGAAATAGACGAGACCATATTTGGGCAAGGTACCTAACCTACCTACCCATATTGTAATTCATACACAGTAACATCTACTTAATATTGATAAGTGAATTCTCTTTAGCTTAGGACACGAATTGGACTGCTGCTGTAATAATTATTTCAAGTATAATGAAATGAAACAGATGATATAGACATCATAATAAAATATATCCGGAATGAGTTCTTTATTTGCGACTATGTATGTATAGTATAGCATAATAATGATAGTACAATTGTATAACATGTTCTACTAAGGTATCGGTAACAAGTAAGGAAAGACAAAAACTATAAGTTAAACATGTGCTTCCATGTGCGGCAGAGTGAGTGGCATTTTGAAGTTGATGTCTGATGGTTCTCGGGGGAAATACATGAAAATGGAGATATAATAGGAAAAACGCGTGTGAATTTGTCGCACACGCTATGGGACAACAAAGACACAACAAAATGCATGCAAACGATTATACTAATACATAAAATGCCAGCAGTATGCGTAAACGGAACAGTCGAGTCTGACCAGACTACTTACATAAAGAGATTAGATTAGATAGATTCATTCTGTAAAGTAGGTTGATATTTTGATATAAGTTGTAGTTGTAATGAGATACAATGGGAATCCTCTATATAAGGCAACAACAATTTATAGGTCTACCTACACTCATATTCGATTTTCAGAATTTAAATCCATTGTTTCAGTGTTCAGGGAAACCTGTCACACGTAGGGTACATTATGTCACGGATATTATCCTTTAGTACCTTACTTACACACTTACTACACTCATACATAATATTAAACATCAAATGCGAGCTTAATAAACTTACTCTTTATTTTATAATAATTGCTTCCTACATTAAGGAGGGGTTCCACCTTATAAGAATCCTGATTCAGGGAAAACAGCTTATGAAAGAGAGAAGAGATTTTTGCATTACCCCATATTTTTTGAGGGTGCATGAAGCTAGGTTTTAATTTTTTTTGTCATAATGGTTCTCTGGAGTGGGAAATTCATTGAAAAATGTATTTTCAAGTTTTACACACATTTGCGTAAAGGTTGCAGCCTCGTGTGCTCTAGAGTCTTTTCTCCTCTGTCCCAAAGTTCCAACCAAACCTTAAAGATATAAACCCTACCTTACCTTACCAAGAAACCAATTCTAGTCCAGAAAATGACACTGAATTATGATAGATAGGGATATTGAATGACTGTCATGCTAAAAAAGAATAGGAAAAGTGTTTTTTAATCTAATAATGTATTAATAGTATTCGATTGAATAAATAAATTAGATTAAATACTTACGATTTGGAATAATGAGATGACTTCGTTACCTTGAGCCGAATCCATTTTGATGTACCTATAAAATAGCTCGATCTGTGATATTGAACAGCCTATTAAACTACAGAAAAATATGTCTTATTGCATTATACACATTACTTGGATATTATTGTCGATATATTTATTCCATGGGGTTTGTATATCTGATCTATCCTCGTCTGGCCACTTTTATTGGCATATTTATAATAAAATAGATTTAGGTTTAGTTTACAGTGAATATTATAATATAACGCACATATCCACTCACACCTAAAAGTCTACAGTTAGCAAGAGGTATACTACGCTCCAATCTATGTGCAAGGATAAACTACAAGTGAAACATATGCTCTAAACTAAACCTTAAGTACACATTCCACACAATGAAACTGAAATGATGATTATAGTAATATATGGAGCACAATGCTAAGCTACCAATATTAATTTAATGGTATGTACTTAATGTGTATCCAAAACTAAAAACAGGAAAAGGATACGAGATTATATACTCATCATCACGGTTATATAAATACATCAATAGATTAATATAACATGTAATATGTATCTTCAGTTAAAATCAGATCCTTCAGGTAAGTCAACACAATTAATGCATAGTACATAATACATAAGATAAGGATAAGTAAGCAATATGCAATAGTGAAAGGGCAAAGGGGAAATGAAGTTCAATTTCTTCGTAGATATCAAATTCCGAAGAGAGTAGAAACCAACACGTGAATGCAACGTACTTAAATAGGTACCTACTAATATAACTATTTACTATACGCATGCTAAAGGACTCCTGGTCTTTACGTGCACCTAGACTGCTTCTGTGCTTACTAACTACTACCTACGCATTACACATTTATTTCACTAGCTGTGGGAATACCAGACGATGCAAAGGTTGCTATTATTAATCGCCTTAAATGTTACATGTACTACTTAACACCTTTTATTTTCACTTTCCTCCGTCCAAAAAAAGTTATTCAATTATTTTCGACACGAAAAGTAGAAAAACTTCAGAAAAGAGGGAAAATGATACCTACTTATTGGGTGTATTTATTTTAGGAATCTAACGAAGGTGTAATGGGGGCGGGACGAAACTGACCTGGCTTTACCTTACATTTCGTTAATTCAGGTTGCCCTATTCTTGAAAACGGTAGCTCAGAAATTCACACTCAAAGTACTTATTACTATTGCCAGTGCTAGGCCAGTCCTTAATGTTTACTTGCTTAATGCATGTTATTTATTTATTTATTTTTATGTCGGTTTCTGTGAATGTGCGGCGAAAACGGGAGCTATTCTTTGATAATTAGTGGCTCGGTGGGATTTAATGGTAACAATTTATCTCAAATGTTATGTCTATAGTTTACCAACCCTGTCATCTGGATTCCCGAGAAGTAGATTTAACAATAACAATGTCTTAAAATTGTTGAGCCACTTTTACTATGTACTTTCATGCTACAAGAATGTTCCTCTCATTTATGTAAGATTAAAATTTAGGTATAAAAGTACATAATAGAAATAGGCTTTTCTTAGCTTAGGGCTTAAGATTTTTTACACATTATTATATGTTAAGCTTGTAGTAGATAAGTTAAGTAGGTATGCAAAATCAGGAATACTATAAGTACTATTGTATATACCTACACCAAGTAAACTGGTTGTCGTATCGTACTTCTCATAAACTCATATTTATTTATAATTACTTAAGTTAGTTAGGTATGTTGGAAAAACATGTTGTAACTCTTCTGTTGAACATGTTGTTTAGTTGATAAGGAAGAAGTAATAATGTAAGTAGGTATCTGTATGTTCGAAGATAGTTAAGGCAACCGACATACGTTTAAGTAGTAAATACATGGAATTTCAGCAGACTCGTGCAAATTACTTTGGTTTGTGTAAGGTTATGTGTTTGTAGCTTGCTTGGTCGGCAGTCGGTATTTATAAAAATGCAAATATCTTCAATATGTCATGTGCCATATCCAAAATTGAATGAATTGCCAATTCGTTTTTTACTTACATAATTTTGCTATAGATAGCATATACATAGGTATCATGCATTACTTCCTTTAAGTGTTGACAGTAGGGCACGTGCTACACAGTCCAACACATGTTGTGTTCGTGCATTTGCCAATTCATGTAAGTAATTCTCAGTACGTTAATGAAAATGAATGACGCAATAATACATAAATGGTGTGGTGTACGTACTATGTAAACAAAAATCCGATTTTTATTCGCACATGCATAGTGATGTTAAGTGTCAAATCAAGCCTAGACACAAAAAACACTAGACATAATATTTAAATGCTCTCAATTCACTACAGACCTGTGAACATACCATTCATGCATATACTTATTCATAAAATTATTGGATAACCACGTGCACATCACTAATCACTGTGTGCATGCTTAATGCTGCTAATTTGTCCATTGAATGTAGTGACACCGCTTAAGAGCCAACATGAATGGACTTATTTACGACCTTATGGTTAATTAAATTTTGCCCTCAAGTGCCATACCTACATATTTTATGCTATATATTTTTTAACATTATTATACTGAATGAACACACGTATTGTAGATAAATATTGGTGAAGCATTAAGCGATTTAGTTTTTGCAATCTACCCGGTCTCGGCAAACAACGACCTGTTTATAAATAAGTTTGCCATTTTTTGCCATAAGTACAGACCTGCAGTAAAGACATACAATTCATGTAAGTAATTTTTGATAGGGGTGTGCCTTTTAGTCTGACCGTTTCAATAAGGGTTTAAAGATATATTAAAAATGTATAATGCGTTTAGTTTTCTTATTGACATCAAGATGTTGTATCGTGTAATTGGCGTAAGTTAAGTAGTCGTATAGTTCCCACTTCCCCGGTACAAGAATCTGTAATACTATTTTATTGAAACTGATATTTTAGCAGAATATTTTTTGACCGAGGTTTTCGTATTAACAAATTACAGATGCTAGTGTATTATTGGACATGGCTTACAAAGTACAGTGATAATAATAATCAACATAATGTGTAATTAACTCAAGCCAAGGCCGTTGCTGCAATAATAATAGCGACATTGCAAGTATATACAGTTGTACTCTAACTCTGTACTTCCACAATTATTAACTTCCACATTCCTGAGTGACATCCATAAATATAATAAATGTCCATTCTAAGGTATAATAAATGTAAATTATTAATTAACATTAACAATTTCAATACAATATGATTGAGTAGATTGACTTCACTGTGCACGGTACTGCTAAATGACACTTTATATGCACATTTACTAAAGCTTTAGGTTGTAATGTTTATGTAGATATTATTTCCATCCTAATCTGCATTTGTTTTTAACATAAACATTTTATTAAAATCAATGTTCCACAGGCAACTTGGCATATTGTTGTGTAATAAGATCGTGCTATATATTATTAATTATGAAGTAAGCTTGTCAGCTCGGTAATTAATTGAAAAGAAACCCTAAAGATGAAATACAGTGAGTGAAGTGAAATAGTAGCTAGATACACCCAGGTTGAAGGCATCCGACTAACACGCATTTACTCCATATCGGTAGGCAAGCATAAATAATAGAAACACCAGGTAGAGAGCTGTACTAAATAGGTTTCCCGTTGCAACTTTTATATAAATACTTGAGAACAAGCTAAATATGTATGTACGTGCCACGAAAGTACTTACTTGACTGGTTCATTAATAGCAGGAGATTATAATATTCATTTACAGTAAAATGGTAAAATACATACATAATAAACACAAATAGGTACTCATCTAATCTACTCTACTTCTACTTGTTGAAATTGAGTTTTATGTGCTTTGTTTGTAGATGTGGAATGTTGAATGTATAAGAGCAGTACAATGAAATGGGGTGAGATGGTGAGAAAGAAGCATTAGGCACCGCTGAACAGTGGGGTGGCTTGACTAGGCTGGCTTGGCTTAGCTAGATAATTTGATTAGCTTTAGTAATTAAAAGAAACAAAAGAAAGAAATTACATTTGCAGCCAAATGAAGTTTATGTATTAAGTTGCAATTCAAACCGACACTTTGGAAATCTGGATTAAATTCTCTCTACCCACATTCTATTACACTCGGAATTTTGTTTCATTCTTTTGTAGGTATTCGTTAATCACGGAAGGCATTATATTTGATCTGCAGAATTACAACCATCACAGCATAACAGCAGCATCCCTGTAGTATTAAAAGTATGTAATTAAAACACAAATCTATTTTGTAGCGTGGCAGAAACTTCTCCATGAACGTTCATTACATTGCTGGAAAACATATTGTATTAATATTATTTGTACTGGAATCTCAGAAATAGTTGTCCATTGTCCATGTCTATTGAAAACAAAATATACAATTATCACCAGCTTTGGTTTACATTAGGTGGCATAAATAAATAAAAATACATTACGTTTTTCTGTGAAAATCCTACTTTTCCAATGAGCCATGGGCCACTACATGAGGAAATCCACTATGTTTACGTACCATTAATTCCTTAGTACATTATTGATAGTAATTTCCGCTGTAAAAGCTTGCCTTTAAGTATCATGCTTGCTTATGTAAAACTTTAAGCAGGACATTTGGATTTAATTTCCATATTTCACAATTCACCAAACATCTTCCAGACTTTATGGATTTAATGTTACATAACGTCTGCAAATATAAGGAACTTGATAATCCAAATAAATTAGAGAATCCGCCAATTTCATTATTTATAAATACATAAACCAAAACTGTTTCAAGGAAATCACACTTAGAACCTACAAGCCAGGTGTGTGCATACATTACAGCTTAACGGGTATGGTGCAATTTAATAATTATGTTAATGAGCATTAAGCATCTCGTGCGTAGTAAGAATCACTTTAATTGCCATTTTGACAAAGTTATTGTATCTTAAATTCGCCATAGTATTATGTTATTATCATTCTATAAGGATAATGCCATAAATGAAATGGAGTTAATTATTGGATTGGAATACTCAAGCTATTCGTGCGCATAAATAATATTATCCGCCAAAAGGATAGATTCTCGAGAGATAATGAGAATTATAGTTAAGAATGTAAAGTAAACTCCAATTATTATCCATTAAAAGAACATGTAAAATAAACAATCAAATAATACACATTTAATGAAATAATTATAGTATCATCATGCTTTATGTGTGAGGTACATCGTTCCTCATACCTACCAAATCTAACCACTAAACTTATGGCATATTTAGAATGTTATGTTGATACCGCAGATTTATGTTCACTCAACATTTACCTAGACGCCACTTCGTAATTTACATAATATACTAACGCGTAAAACAAAACCATGCAAAGCGGAAAAGGAAAGTAAAGTAGAGCATCATAAAATCATGTTCTCATGCATAAAATATGAAGAATGCCAGGATTATTCGTATAAGACTGTCATCAAAAGTAGAAACAAAGTAATCTACTTATATATTGCATAACATAAACACATACTAGGACAAAGCAAACTTTATCTTCATAAAAATTTAATATTGCATTGTTAAAATACCTTAAAAGTACTTACGCCAGAGTAGCCGATAACTTACCTGCTTCTTATATAGATATTGTCTCATGTCTGCTTTACATTAGAATACATCGTGCAATACAAATTAGGGGAAATACAATATCAAGTGCATATATTCAAATATTATGCATAAATATACTGTAGCTAAAATACGTACCGAGTATAGAATCTCATTTCCTTGTCAATCGTGTCAGCCAACTACTCTAGATTTTTCATATATCTGTACGTTGATAAATAAAAAAGCTAACAACAAAATACAGATGGTTTAAATATTTTTACACTCTTTTAATTCATGTAGTCAGTCACAGTAAACACTTCCTAAATCACAGTTTCTTTATGTTATGCAATAAACTGATACTGTACCAATACCTTATTAATATAGATATTACCTAAGTAGGTATTGGTACAGATGAAGTACAGATCTGTACTTTACCGTGTTTTATGATGATAATCACGTCCCGACTTAAAAATTGCATCTTGTAGTATCTAAAATCTCAAAAATTGCTGTCTTTCCTAACATTTTTATGTAAGTCTTGTACTAAAATGCTAAACTAGAAAATATAGGCCCACTTAAAAATACAATTAATGCATGCTTTATTTCATAATAGAAAATGCATTAGGGATGTTTACAGCAAAAGATAGATTAACAACTAGGTAAACATAATTATGACAGCATGTTTCGCTATTTTATGTAACCGAAGATGAAAATGAGAGGACAATGGCACGGCACATATTTCAATTGTTGTGATGATGACGATAAATTACTCGCATAGAGAGACAAGACTAGAGCATATCTGTGCCAGTGTAATACTACATAACATAGCATAGCTAAAGCACCCAGAAAAAGAGCATCTACCTTAAAATCTACAAGAGACTAGAGACACACAGACAAGTAGAAGTGCAGTGTTAGTGTTAAATAATAATAATAAGCAAACCTCTTTAGAGAGCACTCACCCCTTTCCTGAAATTTCGAAAGATTCTCAACCGAAGCAGCTCTAACACGAGTCTTACGCAAAAATTCCTGTTCTTTACTATCTGTAAAAAACTTCCATTGTTCCCTCCATTGTTGTACGCTACACATGCAATAATTTAGCATAATATGTAATAATATAATAGCACTTATAGCATCCATTCCTTCAATATTATCACTTTTCGCATACCTACTAGTAGCCTAAGTACATTTACCTTACATATTATTTGTAATATTAACACAATAATTTTGGCTCGGCATAGTAGCACAGTGCTTTACTTACATACAGATAGGTAGGACCATAATAATAATAATAACTTCACATTAGTTCAGTAGCTTACCATAATCTATGTTATGGTTATATCATTCATTCACGTACACTTGCCACTTGCTGTACAAGTACAGAGTACGTTTGTAATACAATTCACATACATATTCCTACTTGTGTGCGAGAACATAAATTCCCATCAAGTACAATATTTACACTTACCTTTACATTACATTACCGCATTGAAGAATGCACTATTGCAATGCAATGCAAGGACTTATTAATGTCTAAGTATACTAAACAGATGCAATACACCTGCTTGCTTCCCGCTTTGATATCGACTATACTAACATATTATCTCCTACTGATTTGATTCGATGTGATATGAATACATTTTGTTTGTATTTACTTACATTTTTCATTGTTATATTTCGTTTTATAACTCTAGATGTGAGATTTTATAGGTGGTTTGGTTTGGTTTGGTTACAGTCAAGTTGTACCTGAACTGAAAGACAAGCCAACAAACCGTCGACATTAGAAAGACGTAACATACATAGAGAACAGAGCCAAAGCCAATTCAATAGTGAGGTTCATGCATCACAGTTATTAACCAGTACAAATTCCATTACAAGCCAAAACACTTTTTTGCAATAGAGTTTATATTAAGTATGGGTATCACATCGCATCCCTTTTGTTAACTTGTTGACTTGCCTTCAACTCTGCTGTGTGTTAAGTTAAATGCTAACATCCATGTACCTCGTGCATTGTGCCAAATTCTTTTTGGTAAAATGTTGCAAATACAAAATGCTAACCATTCATTCTATTTACGTTTAAAGTGGATTCGTTCTTACATTCTTGCACTTTTTATTTGGAGTACGTATTAACTTTAACTATATTGCGGTAGTACATATTTAATTTTCCTCTTCAATTCAACCACGATATTAATATTTTCATTCAGATTCTCTTTGCTGTACCTCTGAAGACTTGCCATTTTTTGAAAATATACATATATGCAGTTTCAAAAAGTTGCAACATTCATGATATTATGCATCTTAGATTTAACGGTGTTATCAGAGTATCACTAATTTAAATGCTAAGAAATAGATAAACAATTATATTGAAAATGAATAGGATTCATTTTGTTGATATTATTGCCCAGTCAAGTCGCGTGATTTAAGTTGCACGTGTCAAGATTTCTTTGTATATAATTTTTTGACTTTGCTGTCAACAAGCCGTCAAGAAATGGAATATCTACCTAGTTATTATATACCAGTCCGTCCAAATTCATGAGACAAGGTTCGCTATTTGCATCTCAGGATGAGGAGATAACAATGTAAAATAAAAATATGTGGAGAACCTGCAGTAAAAGGGCAGTGCGTCATAAATAACGACACGTGCCTAATTTGCAATTTAAAGTTGGTTAACAAGACTAAAACAAATATATCTAGGTAAAGAAAATACCCTATAATAGATATAGTTTTATTTGTCCATATCTGTAATCGATACACTTGGTGGCTTACCAATTCGCACTATTGCAAAAACTTAGCCATACCAGATTTAGTATTCGATTACCAAAAACGTAGTCGTATGCTTTAACATACTTATTATTGTTTCTTGAGTGAAAGGTAAAGATTTATAATATGTTAGCCAGTATTACTACTATTTAGTGTTACAAACAAGTGGAGGATATTTTTGCACCAAGTGCATAAATACTACACAATTTAACAAGGCAACAAGTTTAGAATTGAACTGGATTGGGATCTATGTATTTTACACCCAAGCATCTTCACTCTAGTCGTCTAGTCACATTAGTAAACGAATGAATAAAATCAAGGCAACATCCCATTCGAATTGAAATAAAATATCTTTTTCTTCGAATTTTATCAATGTCAAATGATACTCAGGTTTGGTTTGGATGTAAATGTATACGCAGATACTATTCGCAGCGGAATTTTACTAAGATTTCATGTTTACACACACTAGTCCAAATGACAAATCTTACCGTTTCTTCATATAGTATAATATAAAAAGAAGTTATTCAGACATCAGATCAGTTTTCTAACCTTACTTGGAATTAATCTGAAATAGAAGCGTCCAAGCGTCGCCGTTTATCTGTATATTAACAGAGATATTTCAGAACTTAAAATGTGGGTAGTTATTTAATCAAAGTTTTCCTATACAGAATATAAAACTAATCTGATATTCCAAAATCCAAACGCTAAGTGGGAAAGTTACCAGAAAGTGTCAACAACTCATAGTAAGAAGAATTGAACTAATTTTTTCAGAACAATAAAAACAAAGATCCATTTTACGTCTATATATGTATACATGTCTTAGAAATCAACTTTGATGCTGACGATACCAATATAAAGTTATTATAATAGCCACACTACAAAACAAACCGATGCAACATTTTAGGCGCCATAAATCTTAGTTGAGGACTGGCTAGCGCCTCTCTGCCAAGAGGTATGATGATCTTGAATACTTAAGTAAAGGAATAACCTTCAATGTATCATCAGTGTCATAGTCGTAGTCGTAGTCATATTTGACAGGTCACACGGGACATACACATTCGATTTTTAGTCTTTTGCACCTAAATATGCATATATTTTTAGTCTCGGTCTCAAAAATACTGAGCAGACTTTTGCCCACATTCCATTACTAAAAGCCCAGTAGCCTGGTACATACTACTTCATTTTTTACCTTAGTACTAACGTTGACATTTTGAGCGATTACTAAAGAGGTGACTCAGGTCTAAGATCTCAATCTCAGGAGCACATGCAAATAAAATGTACTAAATCACGATAATACGCAAAGTACAAAATTATATATACAAATAGAATGGGGTTTATTAGTTCAATGCTTTGTGTCACAATATTAAGTAATACACATTTATTTTTATAATAATAGTATAACCCAATCCAGGTCATTTGAAGTCTGTAGTATCCACTTAAGTATGTAAATAAAGTGCCTGTTTGCTTGTAAGCAATCTGAGCCAGTCTAGACCAGCTAAAAATACTTTAAAACTATATAAAGGTGAATTTCCAAAGAAATAAAATTGCATCATTGCATTTGCATTACTAGGACAGGAGTGTTAATTAATACACAATGATTCTTAAATATTTTATTTTATCTATGTATGCACCTCACCTACTATGTTGACTGTTATAGAGAATATCACAAATTATACATTGAAATAATGTACGGATTAATATTTTAATCAGTATAACACAATTAGTATTGAGATGAATATGGAAATTTTAGGTTTAAGAATGGGTGTAAAGAATTAAGGGAATCATATTATCAGGCTTTGTGAATTGTCGCTATACTCTTAGTATGTAGTTTGGTTTGGCTTGTAAGTAAATAGTAATTCCAGTAATGCTATTTCTATCTAATTCCGCCAATACGAATTCAGTAACATTCCAATATGATTAATTACCACTTCTTAATTCATATAGAGATACTACTTGCGTTCTTATAATACAACTAACTGCTCCTTGTTATTCTAAAGTCTAAAGATAGTTATTTAGGACAATTGTGAACATAATATAAAAGATGTAAATGACTCTCTTCAATTAGACCAAAGGATTAGATCATGGAATAAAAGTCACACTAATGAATTAAATGGATTTGTCTTGCCTAATGAGACTTTATAAAAAATAATAGAACACCTACACAAATCTGAGATTGTGTTCTAAGCTATGGTACAATCACAAGCTGACAAACAAGTTTAGCTGAATAGTAAGTCGAGTCAAAGATAAGAATCTAATATCTGTTCTTGGTCTGTTCTGATCTGAAGCATAAATGTATAACGATGGAGTTACGTATGTCGCCGTAGAATTACATATTACATTCAACATTCGTTTTCTTTCTTTATACAAAACCGTTCCGCTCTAGTTTCCTTGCTTGTAAACATCTTCCTTCATTCCTTTCAATTTGCAGTAGCCAAACCGTCTTAGAAATAAAATTCTAACTACTTAAATAATACAATTCTATATTTGTGCATAAATACCTGCTGCTCTATTGTTATTTGCTACGGATGTAAATGCGGTATGTACCTATACAGAATTATATTATGTATTCTATTACAGGTAACCTGCAATTGTATGACTTTGCTAATTACAATCATTAGCCTTTTAGTATCTATGTTTGTAATATAGCGCAGAACACTATAAGGAATATAATAAATGAAATGTAGTGCAAAGTCAGTGTGCATGTTTAGTATGCTTGACTAGTTATGCCTATTTAATATGTAATGCTATTAAAATACATATAAATACATGAACAAAGTGTAACACAAATTGAGATACATATATTTGCTAGTACTTAGTTAATGTGGAAAAAGTCTAACAATAAATATGTAATATATACTGCTACTTGTTATACGCAGACAGTAATAGTTAGTTCATTGCTACTTATATTAATTTGAGTATCACTTTCCTCGTTTTACAAAAAGAAAATTATAGGTCTCGGTTTTACAGACAAGCAGAAGGCTCGGAATTAGCAAGCGAATGTGATATACCTATGAATAAAAACTTTATATGAATATGTATCGTATATTATTAGATACAAGAATTTAATACGCAGCGGAATGTGTGAGAAAAAGGGTAGGAAAGGCAAACCACTAATTAAATAATAAAATTACATTTAATTACTCGTGAGTAGTCGACAGCCGAATAACTCGCTTTGATACGTATCTGGAAAGAAGCCTGACTTGTGGTATGCTTGTGTGCACGCTTGGTGTGGGTTCACCTTATTACGATTTTAGTATTGTTATGTATTTCACTTAAAAAGTCTCACATTATACAAATTTTCTATAGCTAAAATAATCTTGTTTTTATTGGTATCTAGGATTTTTCACTAGCAATGCAGCATACCTTCTATTAATGTAATCTAATTAATGATGTACCTCATACCTTATACAATACCTACATCTACAGCAAATATGTTGTACTATATAACTCTAGGTACCTAAATATAGTAATATCTACTGCCTCTACATTTGCTATTTTTACTATACTAACTTAACTATTCTAATTTAATTCCTCTATGTGTAAAGTTTGAATTGAATTTGCATTAAAAAAGAATAATATTTTTTATTTCACTCCAAGTATTTTTGTTATCAGAGATTATAATTAGATTGCTTAGATATTCTTGAACTTGGATTCCTGATTTACTTAGTTATATGATTTATTACACATAAATAATTGTGGAACTCGAGTACATAAAATCCATTTTTTATATGTGAGATATATTATATTTCCCATTTAAAATAAATAAATTCTCAATGCTAAAGATAACTCACTCACTCACTCTATTTCAAGTACTTTAGTTAAGTTTCATGACGACAAGATATGAAATGACTTTGATGCGTAAATGCGTAGTTCTATTATTAATTATATCTAAAGAAAAGTTATGTACCTTAGGTTAGGTAGGTGTAGAGTGGGACGGGTACCTAAGTAAATCTGCTGTCTTATCAGCAATATATATTAGAAATGGGGTGTATAAATCATTTCATACTTATTAAATCTAGAGTAGATAACAGATATACATAGATATAGCTACTGCACTATATCTTTGCAAAATCTACCCAATGTTTTATTGTAAAGGATATGTAGAATATAGTTAATGTGCAGTCGCTGATTAGAATAGTTGTCTAGTAATTAATTTTATTACGAATTGTACTTTGTCCTGTATCCTGTAACTGGACTCTGTAGCATTCACATTATTGTTGTTATTCTTCCTCGTTAATTTGACTATAAATACATACAAATAAATGTTCTGTGAATGTAAACAAAGCAAACCGCTTTTTTAAATCGGAATTGTATTTACATTTGTTTATATTGGCAGTTATTCTTATCCGTGAGGACATCTTTCAATGTTCTAGTACTGTATACTTTGCATACTAGTCGAACAGAGTATTTAAAAGTGTAAAAAGTGTAAGGACGAATAGGAAAATTTTTTTAAATGGATGCAAATAAATAATTAGGACAGACGTTGACAGATCATTCATCATAAATCATAATATTAAAATATGATTCACTAAGCCAATCCAAAATACTCATCTTCTGTAAAGACACCACCAAAGTACATTAATAACTAGAAGAGAAAGAATAAATGAAATTAAAACGTCATAGATGGCTTAGATTTTAATTTCTTTAATTATTCTCTATCCAGCAGGTTAAAAGATTAAAAAGTGAGGTATAAATCAACGTGTAAACTTTGGTAATCCGATTAGCATTCCTTATCTAGCGTTAATGAAAGGAAAGTGACATATATGTGTGCCGAACTCATTCATATAGTCCAAACATAGACAGAATAACACACTAAATCCTAAAGCGTGTATTATACAAAAAGAAGGGCATATGATAATAAGTACAGATACAGATACAGTACAGCAGTCGTGAATAGCTGAGTGTATATTATATTATATTAGAAAAGGGATAGTGATAGCAGAGCACGAAAGGAATGATTCAGATTCAGCTAACGTGTTTCCTTTTTATGTTAATAGTTTAAGAGCAAAAGTATTCATCTGCTGACATAATATTTTATATAAATTACACAGAGCAGAGTACAGGTGACCTGGCCTGGCCTGGCATGGCCTGTTCTGCTGCTCTTGTGGCGTGGTGTGCTGTGGTATGATAGTGGACTGGATTGGATTGCCCCCAATTCCTAATTTTCTCCTCTGATTAAGATGCACAGGACAGGGAAATGCATTTTCAAGAACTAGGACACGGCAACTTGGCTTTGCCTCCACTATACACACTTTCATATAAAATTTGTATACGCTCACACGTAAGTGAGGTACAAAATAAGCAAACCACGTTTAGTTACTCATAATATCTATGTATTTTCCATTAGAAAATATACGTTGCGTAATCATAATGACACTCACACTTCAATCTGAGCAAAATAACTTGGCCTGACTTGGTCTGCTAAATTATATACCACACTTTACCTATATACAAATATAAGCTCAATGAGTACGTACGTAGAAAAGTAAAGCTTATTTAGTAGTAATAATAATGAATATAGGTGAATGTGCATCATAACATTAGCATTTACACATTAAACAGACGAGAGTTCTTCCGCTTTTGCTTTTGCTCATTCATGGTCTGGTCTGGCTTGGCTTGGTCTGGTCTGTCTGTCGTGAAGCTTGGCGTTGGCCTACTATTACTTTAGTGACTGACTAGGTATCTGTCTGCCTATGCCCTGTATAATTATTATGTGTAGCTTTTATATAACTTTGGTTGGATTGGATTATTAGATTCGGCTGCTTTTGGTTTCCATATGCCATTACTAATATTTCACACAGGCGAAGTTATACAGATATTATGAATGTCCCATCGTTATTATCTGTACTTACAGTATTGTGGTTTGGTTGGGACTTATATGCTTATGTACGTAGAAATTGCTAATACTTTTGCTATACCATTCTACGTTTTCGCTAATATACTACTAGTGAGCTGTCAAACCACTTTGGGTTTTAGGATTTCCCTATAAACGCGCATTCATATTTATATTCATTGTTCATACGGAATCTGACTGAATATTTAGGATTAAACACATACCTACTACCTACACTTACAGATACACGTACATAACTATTCTTCTAAGTATTTAATCGTTATGTCTGTATTATGTAGTTGTACTTGTACATCATCATAATTCATCAACTAAGCTCTACTGGTATGGTACTGAAGTGACTGTGTATCAGCTTACTCTACTCCACTTACATATGAGTTAAAATATTAACCTAACTATCTACTTAGCTCTTTGGGATGAATAATAATTGTAAATGTTTCACTTATGCTGAATCCCAATGGCTGTGATTATGAAAGAGAAAATTGTTACCCGAATCACTTTTGTTTACTAATGTGATGAGATGAAGATGGTTGACCCTTTTTCAGAATAACTACAGTACATAGTACATTTGCATGCAAGTGACCTAATTATTAAATGTGTTGTGTAGGTATTTATTCACTAGAAAATATGACAAGTTTTTCTAAATACATATTGTAACTACAATATAGAGTATGACACGATTTTGCATGACGATGAGAACTATTTGCTCAAATATTCTGCACACAAGGAATAGAAAATTGTTTTGCATTTAATTAGAATTAGAATGCAGCTGGAAATCTCGTGATTGTTTTACATAACTAACTAGGTAACCTGAGATGAGTTGAGATGAGTCTCCTCATGCAGGAATCACTTTCGGCTCATTTGACAATTCTTGCCCTGAGGAACTAAATAGCAAATACATTTGTAGGTAAAACTATGAGGTAGACGAATAGAAGTAGAGCAGTTAAAGTTTAAAATGAGTTCTTTTCGACTGCACGTTGAAATGCAACTCTTCCCTGGCCGATATTAAATATGAATTTGCAAATTGCTTTTTTTTGTTTACACTGAATTTAATATGCGAGACAAAGATGTACTATATACTTATGATTAGTTTTACATGTAGGTTTCTCTATGTACTGTGTTACTTAGTTTTGCTGGATATCACAATTCTAGGTATAATGCTCAGTAAATATATGTAGCAGAATTATACAAGACAGTGCATGCTAAACAGTAAAGGAAGGTTGTCATGTCGGTACACGAGCGTGTACATTCTTATTATATTAAATGAAATCGCCTGCAGTACTTGCACAGAATAAGGGTTTTGCTTACACATTTATATAAATAGAGATCAGCTCAAATATTTGCATATTCAAAGAATCGTGTAATGAGAAGGAAACAAAGTGAAAGATGAATATTTGCACACAGACATTTAGCATAAGCGAAAATATTAAAGATAAAATTTCGTACACGTACACGTACACGTCAATTGCAAATGGCGAAGACAAGGTTGTAGGCATACTGTACAGAAAAAGAGGGTTCCAAAAACTATGTGACATCGAAATTGAATCCTGCTTTGTTCTAATGTACAAATTACACTTTATTGACAATTACTAAGAAGTTGTAAAGAATGTACCTAAATATAATCAATTAGTATAATGACTTAAAGTGCTGTTAAAACATCGTAACATCGCTGCAGATCATTATTATCCAAGAAAACTATCTCTAATAATGTAGTAACTATAATCTGATTATCTAATGCGGGGGGATTGGTTCGACTAATTAGAGCTTTCAGTTATTTATATTCTTTATATTTTATTTTTAATGTAGTCTACAGAGTCTTGTATTACGTAACTTTTTATTGAATGTCTTTCATTTTGCTACAGTAGAGTTATTATAGGTGAGCTTATTGTACTCTGATTAAGTAGCTGAGCTTTTCATACACAATATTATGTTTCAGAATTATTTGCACAAACAGTAGGTTTTTGCAGTGATTTTATTTGGTTTACTGGCAGTTAATTCCTCATGATGTAGAAACCAAGTTGAGTTTTAATGAAATTTTGACAGCCATTTGGCCAGCTTGCCTATAAATGTGATAATTAAAGCATTTTAAGTATGCCGATAGGATACAAATAATTATCATGCATTTTATATTAATTAAAATGTTTCGTTCAGATTGATGCAAAGCATAATATTAAATATTAAGCCTTTTTATGCCCATTTTATGCAAATGTATCACTGGAAAGAAGGAGTTTTCTTGTCTTGCATTTCTAAGGACTATCTTAATCCCATAAAATATGTATGTGATTTCAATTTACAAGTAAACACAAATATTTGCATTTGAAGAATGTAAGTTAGACGTATGTACACAATATAGTTATGTGTGTAAGTATTTAAGTCACTAGAAGTGCAATGGAATCAGATTCAGACCCATGAGAATAATATATTTATTTATATTTACATTTTCGTATCTGAAAAAGAACTCAATAAGTATAATACAAAGAGTAGATAACTCCCCTACTGTGCATTGTACTCTTTTGTGAATAGATCTGTAAATAAGACTTTATCATCCCATACAAACAATCAAATAACATACCATATATTGCATTATATAACATTCATTCATACATTCCTATACATATGATATGAATGCAGGAACAATATCCCTACTTAGTGACCTAAAGGTATATAACCCATAAGTGTACATATACCAGAAGGGACCCTCATTCTTTTCGTATCAAATGAGCAATCGAGCTAAACTTGATTTGGTAATGGGATTTAAATAGCTCACTCTATTATGCTCATTCTTCTCTTATAATAACTCTCGGCAATGTCATAAGTGCCGCAAGCAACAGTTTCCTATATTAAATATCGGTGCCATATATACTATGTACATAGTAGTAATTTAAGTACCATAAAGTACCTTATGTGGTGACTATCTGTATCACATCCCATCACATCCTCATCCCTCTCTTATTAAGCTATGAGAACCAACAACCAACGTGGGTAATAATGGGAAGAGAACGAAACCAGTTAGAGGTTGCATTTTGCACTGTATTGTATTCTTACCCCTTTGATTTGCCTTGACTCAACTTATCATTCCTTTCCATTCCATTCCAGGATTTTTACGTATGAAAGTCTACAGAGCTATAAAGTGACGATTTATTTCCAAATCAATTTTTAACTGGAGAGTCAATAGACAACAAACGAAATCAAAAATCCCAATTGCAATAAAACTGGACAGGATTTTTCCACTGGATGAAATGGAAACAGATTAGGGTTGGGGATTTCGTTCATATTGCTTCACATACTCATAATATAATACTTATTTAGCAATAACTAACGAAGACAGGACAAGTTAGCATTTCTATGTATTAACATTAACATTAACGTCAAGTCAAGGTACATACTATTATATTAACGAAAATGAAATGCAGAGCGATGCGATACGCTTTGTCACACTCATAAATTTTTTTAAGAAGCACTCATTTACATATACAATCTAACAAGACAAGGTATCCTGTATTTTATGAAGAGGAAAAGAAATACGGTAGGCAAAAGGCAAGAGAATTAAATGTAAAAGAACAAGAAAGGGCAATGACTTATTGTGTAGTAGCAGTGCTATTGTACTAAAGTTGGGTCATCTATTCAGCCTTGAGTTGCCAAATAACCTACCACATCAAATCGAAGCAAGCAAGTCACACTGATTTTAGGTAGACGCGTCGTAGTAAATGTAGTAGTATTCGTAGTAGATGTGATGTAGACCTGACCAAAACATAAATAAGAACAGAACATCAAGTCAACGTGCCCATTTTTTTTACCCATTGTCAAATAATAGTATTCTGGTCTGGTCTGGTCTGGTCGGTTAGACTCTAATGCAATGCAACTCAACTTGGTTTGGAGTTACCTAATCATCATCTTCGTCAAGCGAATGAACAAGCCTCAGCGAGCTGCGAAATAAAAAATCCTGCATTGCACATACATGAGACTTTAATTTAAACAATGCTAACAAAAGCCAACCTTAAAATTCCACAGTTTATAAAATATTGACATCGCATTGACTGTGACTCGCTTATTTAGCATGTAATATAATGTAATTCCTGTATAATTCTATTATTGACTTAACGGATTAGCTTATGAATAATTAATGCGCAATCACTTCGTGGGAATTTAAATAGAACAACGATCTTGTCCAGCAGTCCCATACAACAGCCAGAGAGTCAAGTCCAGGGAAAATAATTAAATGTGGGCCAATAACAAGAACAACCAAGTCCGATGACCTGTATTGCATTATGCATTGCTTTGTGGCTTGGGCTGGCTTATGATGATCTATAATTTAATTTTAAACGTTTTTCAATTGCAATAAAGGGATTTCTTAGCGGACAAGGTTTCCCAACTAGTATATAACATATAACAGTGTAAGTATTTGTATTTCTGATTTGAAGGTTGAGATTTGTAATAGTCTAAATCTAATGGTTGTATTTATATATTTGCCTTGTTTACGTCTACTATTACCTAATAGCCAATGAGTTAATTTTGTGGAAATAATGTATCATGCTAATAGAATCATATATATATCATATATATATAATCATATGTACACTAAATAGTTGATAGTGTCTGTTTACTTCTGGTTCGTGTAATGACATTTTAATATTGACCTTATTACTAGTACCAATACCAATAAACAATTTTGTAATGATGGTTTTGAACTTCTGGGGAAGTGTGTATGTACTATATTAGTAGTGGTTTAACAGTAAATAAAAATGTAATTCTGTGTTTATTGTACTAAATAGCATGTAGTGACACTTTAAATGTACATATTACTATGTATTGCCTCTACATTTCCATTTTCATACAAATACTTAGTAATTTCACTGAGTGTTAATAACATAATAACTATTATCAGTAATTAAGAGCATCACTTAAACTATTACATAATATTAGACCGTGAAATAGACTAATACGTACGTATACGGCAAGGCTACTCATAATAACAGAATAGCAACAGACAAACTGGCGACCTAATTTTGGTCACTAAATCGTCCAGTGGATTTCCAAATACTCTGGAAACCCCCAACGAAAATAAATACTACTAAATAACTTAAACAATTATTGCAACTAACCAGATCATTAGCATTTATATTTATTAGTTTGTCGGAAATAAAAGTAGAACAATAGCAACCCAACCAAAATATGAACTATGGGATAACAGAAGCATAGCATGCCATTGCCACGCAAATTATGGACACTGAATGAGTTTAAATGCTTAAACAGGATTTTTGTGCAAACAAATTAACGCTCTAGGTACATCCATAAGTTAAATGAATTAATACAATCATTTGCTATTTAATTATTTAATTTTTTAGGTCATAGGACATAGTATGAGAATATGCGATGACCAATATGACACTTCATTTAGTATGTAGTTACAAGTTTAAAGTTTACAGATAATAATTATGTAGTAAACGGGTGATGATGACAATGACGATTGGATACTGTACAGTAAAGTAGGTTGCTAACCTGTTATGTACTTCTGTACTATGTGGATTAGTATAAAAATCTCTGTACCGTATGGGTAGTGTGTTTGTTTGGTTGGGTTGACTTTATTGGGAATTCCGTAAACAAACGTGACCCCATTTTAGAATGCTTTCATTTGAAATTTGTGCTAAAGGGCTGTATCTCCTCTATAGCAAGTAGTAAAATATATCTCCTGCGTAAATGACATGGTGCTAGGGCTAGTGTTATTAATTCTGTTAATGATAGATGTTAAAGAAAGGAAAAACAAGTCCAGGAAAAGTTCCGCATATTTTATAGGTCAAGTTGCAAGTTGAAGTTACAACATTTTATAGCAAACCAATCCAACAACTTATATGTATGGATAATAAAGCAAAGCTGTTTAGCCTACTACAGATAGAGTATGGCTTGGCGTGGGCAGATATATAATAATATTGTAATTGTATTAATGATATTGAACGAGCAACTATAATCTTATACTTATAGTTATACATGTTATGTGGCTACTGTTACAGTTGCAAAATAAGTCTAATAAATGATGCATATTTTTCTTGTATGTAGCATATTACACTTTTTACTTATAAATAATGCTTATATATCGCAATTACATGCATTTTAGAAGGTACCTAGTACCTACGCACATTTAAACGTTTTCGTATTTACGTTAGCATAAACCTGTTAGAATGTATTCACATTTCCTTTGCAAACACACATCTCTACAAAAAGTTAGACGAACAGCGACTATAGATTACCACTCGAATTCTTATAATTCACTTTCGTTTGCAGCAGGTAATAGGTTAATGCTAAATTGTAATTAAGGTAACTTTACCTACGTACACAAGTACGCGTAATTTTACACACATTTTGGTACCTACACATTCCTTGATAAATATTTGGGATCTTTACTATTATACAGCATTATAACCATAAGACCTTTACATAATGTTATGTGCTTATACTGTCTAAGCCTACATTTGATAGTGTTAAATTATTTTTAAGTAGGACATACTGATAGTTTATAGTATATAATATGTATATCATTTGATTTTAATGTTTTGTTGGTATAGGTTAGTCAGAGCGAAAAACAAAAACAATAAAAGGCTTGGCTCCATTTCCCATTCGTGGTCAATGGTACCAAACACTAGATAACGGCACATTGGTAAGATAACATCTTACAATTTCTATACTCCACAGAAATATGATATTTATTAACACGCTAGCATATGTAAATTGTTATGATATCCGTATAGAATAAGTAGATATGCACATATTAAGCAGTTATATGATTTTGTTTATATGCAATACACATTTGTAAAGCACCCAAAGACAATGCAAACACTTATGTTACTATGTATGTATTTATATGTATATTTTATTTAAAATCTACATAACTTTTTTACAATACCTATAAAACTATTAGCAAGAGTTCAAGAATGGTATTATAAGCGTGTATGATACATATTATTGCTGTGTGCCTCTCTAAAGCTATATAATAATTCAGTCTCTTTCAAACATCTTCTCTTACGTCTAAGAACCCCATTTACCGTTTATGTATATGTAATGATGTCATTATATTATACTCCATTGTGTTGTCATCTCTTAGCATTAAAACTCATTGTTAACAAGAGAGAGAACTTGTTGACATCAAATGTGACGTCCCTCAATAAATAAATGAGTCTAGTAAGGCCGGGCCTGGCCCAGGCTGTTTCTTAGTTAACCTAGCCCTAACCTGACTAACTCTGCTTGACTCATCTTTATATGGAATCAATGTCATTATTAACTTGGCCAATTGTTTTTAAAGTGTCACAATTCAGAATGAAACATGCCATAAATAATTTATGTCTTTGTCTGCATGTATTTACATTCTAAACG
This sequence comes from Tomocerus mixtus, assembly GCA_034694165.1. Taxonomy (NCBI): domain Eukaryota; kingdom Metazoa; phylum Arthropoda; class Collembola; order Entomobryomorpha; family Tomoceridae; genus Tomocerus; species Tomocerus mixtus. The sequence continues at coordinate 24,373 of JAQFYC010000562.1, forward strand.
TATTATGAAGTCACATTACAGTAACAGTGTTAAATGTCTTCCATTCAATAGCCAACTTCCCCATTATGAATTCTTAATCTTTAGAGGGGGATGTGAAAACTTTCATTTTTTGCTATTCTTACCCTAATAGTAATCTGTTCTATAGAAATGGAATAATTAGCTACATACTAGCTATGAGAGTATAAAGATCACTTGGTGACAAATCAATGTTAAAGGCTAATGTCAAAGCCACGTTATGAAATGCTTACACTATTGCACTGTGCGTACGAGTAACAATGATCCCCCTACTTTCATATTAGTAAAGTATAGTTACTCTCGACCAAATATTTTTAAGCTACTGACATATATGTACATACATATATTTCATTTATTTTTGGCATAAATAAAAACATTATAATATGTAATAGTACCTAATTACTTAAATTAAGTTATAAAATCAGATTTGCAAGCGGATGTTAGTGTGTATTATTGTAAAAGCAAAATCATGACACTAAAAATTAATTTAACAACGCAATCAGTATGTCCGGAAATTGAAAATTCGCCAATCTACACGGTACACTAATATTCTTCCTTTTAGTATCTTCCAAATACCTACCCAAACTAAACTGTGCCTAAACTGTTCAGTGTACCCGATGCGTAATTTTAGGATATATAAGATAAATGCAGATAAATTCATATGAACTGCATCGTGTAAATACAAATCCATTGCATGTTTGAATTTGAATATTTACAATGCAAACTGTGAGTAATGGCAAGTGCCTACTTATTCCCTAGATGTAAGCGAAAGTGTTAATCTGCAATGTAAAAAGTGAATTTTATTCGTCACGTTTACTTTAGTGTGTTACATAGTCTCGTCTCGTCTGCCCATTAGACAGTTAAGTCAACTCAAACATCAAAACTGAAAGTAGGTCTCGTAGTTCCTTACGTTGCGTCCCTCAAAAACTACAGTTTTACTTACTCTATATGCCTAGGCTAACTTCACTTACAGCTTAAAGAGAGGATCTTATTATCATCTTTAAGTTCTGCAGATAGACCAGTAATTTGTGCCATTTTCTGAAGCCAAAGTATCGTACCATATTTGCATTAGGGATGTATTACCATTAACCGTATGCATTTTAGCTACTAAATAAGCTACAATACATTACAAGCCTGTCCCGTTTCACCTGTGCAAAACAAGGCACATTGAAGAATTAGGAATGAAACGTGCTAATGCCTTAACTCAAGATTGTGTCATCTTCTATTTATGTGCTCTCATCTCTCTCTACATACAATTCTCATACATTAATCCTTTCTAGTGAAAAGCTATATAGTATTTAGTGCTTATAATATTGTTGGAATAAGTAGTGCTTAAGTGATGTATTAGGTGCATTTAATTTAAATTCCTGTCACTCACTCAAATGCATAGATGAGTGTCCCTACACTCGATTAAACGTTACACATATGTACACGTACACGTTTTCGCTTTAAATAAATATTTTAATTATTTCAGAATTTCTTCATTTAACACTATATTAACTTATATTAACATAAATGTAGTAGATATTTATAAGAATGAAGTAGAACTGGTAGAACCTATAGATAGTACTACTGCCTCATAAACAGATTCTTTAAAAATTTGTAACACTCAGTGCTAAACTAGTATACTAGAATAATATAATTTATTTAATAATTATACTTAGTTGTGTGTACTTGTTTACTTTAAAGATGAGTTCTACAAATAAAACATAAAAAAGAGAGACACCGTACGTACGCCCAGTGTTTATTGTACATTCCGTCAGAAGATACAATATATACGCTCTTAGTTTATGAGCAAACAACAATATTCGCTAATTTCAATTAATTATTTAATTTTAGCACATCCTAAAAAGTGCAAGTGTAAGTTAAGTAGGCTGAATCTTTATGCTAGATAATAAAATGTATGGTATGGTCAACGTGTAGGTGCATGCCTATATATATTTTCATTGCAGTGTATACCTAAGCTCCAAATTGTACAATGGAACAGTAATTCAGTTAGGTACTTATTTAAGCTAACACACAGGATAAAAGAGTGTAACTAACCTAATAATAAAGAACTACGATAACCTACATAGGAATCCCTGCATAACAATGCTGTGCTAAGCAAATACATAATTTCTTTCGATTCATCTCGCGGAAAGAATGCATAGGGAAGGATGTTAAGTAAGTATTATGCATTGTATAGCATGTGCATATGATTATTATAAGTATGTAAGCTGACTAGTCTATAACTTACCTATCTAACACTTAACAATGCAATTTGTAAGTAGTCTAGTGAGTATTTGCACGTTGTCTATTGTAATTTCACTATATATCAGTATAGTACAATAGACAGTAGTGTTTTCCACCTTCATTCGTGAAGAACTTGAATGAATTCAATTCACAATCAGTCGTTGTTGGAAATAGAGTGCTGAACAGATATCTGTCATCGTGGGGAAGGTAGCATAATAGGTTATATAACAGAAAACAGGACGGGAACAGTCTGACGAGACTAGACCACGATCACGTTACAGATGCATACCTAAGCTAATAAAGTTAGTAAATAGGTAGTGTAACAGATTTCATTTGTATAATAATATATAACACACAACAAACCAAAGCATTATCTCTATATGGAAGTAGGTTGCTCTGCTCTTGCTTCGGACGATCTGTTGCTTCTGTATCTGTGTAGGCAGATATAAAACATGCGAATAACATCTTCCACATCATCATACAAGTAAAGCACAATTTCCTGTTTGTTTTCACTGTTAATATAGTAAAGTTCTATGTACTATCTCTCTGAGGAGCAAACCTGTCGCTTATGACTAACGGGAATGTGTACCAGATTCTTTAGCGTTATGATTATTAGCATTATTATTATGTATACATTATGCATTTGAGAAAGAGAAAGTTTGCTGCTATTCTCCGCGGTTTACTGAGCACAACTTCATCCTATTCACAATTGAGCCGCATACAAAGTCTTGTATTTATATAATATATGTGTGATATAGAACAAAATGGAATATGAATGAGTGTACTCACGTACCTATCTACAACAACAACCTATATAGCAGGTAAAATGCTGAAAATTAGTACACAGATATGCAGACTATCTCTACATTGGCATAATAAATCTCTGTACGTATGCAATTCCTGATTTATTTTAGAGAATATTCATTTTTTAGGTTAGAGATGATGCTCAGCTATTAGTATTTACTTTTACTCCTTAAGTAGTATGACAAATAAAATGAGTAAATTATGCATGTGTGTAGAATTTTAATGTTGTTATTTGTAAGTTGCTTTTAAGGTAAGTATTTAAGAATTAAGGTAGATATCAGGCTTTATGTTGTAAAAGTAGAGTCAGATTTGCGCTTGGGCATCGGCAAATAATGCAGCCTTTGTGAAGGCGCATAATGCATAAGTTAAGTTATGTCTTTTACGATTTCTTACGTAATATAATGTAATAATGTAGTGTTATGATTTGTGAACATTTATTTTATAGTCCCAAACTCATTGACGAATCTATATAGATATAGAGTGTAAATCGTGAAGTTGAAGTGTAGCAGATCTAATTTTTTGATAAACTGATTATTAGTGCATGAGAAAATGCGTAGAATACGTTTAGGGAGGTTTTGTTTAATTACATAGCAGACATACAATTGACACACTGAATTATATTTTATAGGAGCAAAGATATATTATAAAATATGACTACTATATTTCAGGTATAATGAACTACGGAAAAGTAAAGATTTATAGTAACACAACAGGTACGTACTACAAACCCATGTGCATTACATCGTGTGTTAAGTTGTTACATACTTTTAAAAAATCATATTTGTGGAAACTATTTACATGGAAATAAATATGCAGCTTGCTAATGTAGTTAAGTGTAAGCTGACTATGTATGTTCTCTGCCTGTATAATGTTAATGTACCTACTAGTCGTTAGTATGCTCCTATGTAAACAGAGGAAAGAGTGTTTAAAGAGAATAGAAACTTTATCACACTTGTATCTCACGCACTTTTACACAATAGCGAGCGACTGAGAAAATAGGTCAAGCAATTGTAACAATTTCATGCTTCGACTCCGGATCTGGTCTGGTGTGGATAATGATGAATGATTAGTTACTGGGAGCCATTGTTAACTTGTCTCTTTACTGACTCTGGCCTGGTCTTGTATGACTGATACAGTTAGTTGTCTTTCTACTACCTCCCAAACTCTTCTATGTTTTGCATGTATTCTTTGTTATCTTTTAAAAGCTACCGAATGTGAATAACAACAAACAAATTATGCTTTTACACATTACAGATATTACATAGGTATATAAAAGTCTTATTCAGCCAAGCTAAAAAATTATTACCTCTACGTATATTTTTAATGGAAAACCAAAGGGAAGTGTTTCGAATGACGAGATGTTTGCAGCTAATAAATATTATGACTTTTAGCATAGAGCTTATTTCCCATATTTGAGGAAATGCACAAATGCAATATTCTTTTTACTAATACTCAAATCTACTTACCTAGCACAGATTGAACATAACGTTAGCTCTTTCCGTGCATGGGGGAATAGTTAAGTGTAGTTAGTAAAATTAACCTTAATTTTAATTAAAGGATTATTGTTTGTTGTATTATAATTATGCTCCCGACCTTAGAGCACCTAGATTCATAATTTTTTGTCACGAAGCCAAACATATTCAGTACAGAGTATATAGAGATTACATCTATCGAACGTATGCATTTAATGGAACATTTTACATGCATTTCCTCATTATTATGCTGTCCGCTGTGGCTGTGATATAAGACACATCTCATCAAAGTATAACTACGAAGCAAATAAAAATAACTGTATATTCATTATATCATAGAATTGTAATGACGTACTATATGAAAGCTGCGTATCTACGTAATGTATAGGTATATGTATAGGTATTACTTATATATCTGTGCATTTGCACTACAAATTAGTAAGAAACTTACATTTCCAATTCAAGATGACTTCAAAAGATACTAATAATGTCAAATTATAGGTATAGCTTAACTAATTACATGCATACTTGTTCCGTATTACAGTGCATTTTTGGAAAATGCTTATAAATAAATTGCATGAAGCAGTAGTTTGAAGAATTAGATAGGACATATTGGGAAGATATATGAGGACAGGACGATATAAAAATACAATTCAAATACTCACTCGAACACATAAGATAACATTAAATAACTACATATAAGTAGCTATTTAACATATAGTTTTACATGTAAGCAGACAAATTCTCTACTTATTCTTCTGTATTCTATTTTATACACAGGGCAAAAATAGGTCTTCCTAATTGTGAGTGGAGAAGATTTAGTACGAGCAATGCAAATCATAATGCGTGTATGTATAATAGAGAATATACTACTAAGAAGGTAGTCGTGTAGGAGGCATTTAAGTAGCCTCTAATATATGCCACCTTTGCCTACTTGGGTTCTCAGTGCAGTGTATTCACTTATAAAGGTACTATGTAAGTATATTACTATATACAAGCTTACAGATGCGACGGTACATACTATATTAGTGATATAAGAGATGCATTAAATAATAGTAAAAAATAGGTGGGTCGTGTGCTAGATTCGCGAGCGAAAAGTGAAAGTGCCGTAGTTGTTCGTTTCGTTTGCGTTTGTCGTTCTAATGTAAATCTAAGTCTACCCCTTTTTGCATCTAACTAAACAGCGTGTATACACGTACGTATAGTTATAATGCGGCAGTACAAGTACAACAATGTGATCTTCCTTTACGTACGTACCTATGCTAGTACAAGTCTAATCGCCAGCATAAAATCCAATGTAGTGCATTTGATGAGCCCGTCCGTCGTTCCGTCATGTTATGTCACTTTGCTTGATGTTATGTTATGAGTGAGCGAATAGGATGCGATTGGCTGTAAAATGCAAGTGTAATGTTCCGTTGCTTACTTACATGTACATATTATGCTATGCTAACTAATTACTATAATAGTTTTACATAAAAATTAGTAATACAGTAGTACATATGCTACTTCCAGTATGTTAGGGGTCTGGCCTGGTCTGGTATGTAGGAATTTGTACAAATAGTATCAAGTGCACTCATATAAACTATTTTAGCCATAAGTCTATATAGTGAATCACTTATATAAGCATGAAACAGTGAATCAACCCATTTTCTGTCCATTACCCATTATCTATTTTACCCTACCGTGCGTAGGTAGGTATTTATCTTTACTTAATAAATAATGAACGTAGTTTACGCGGTTTAATGATTTACAGAGATTATATTATTGAATTGTAGTAGTACACTTTCATTGTAGTAGTCAGCTAGTAATAATAATAAGCTAGCAAGTTAAATAATCTCAATAGCATATTTATATTGTTAGACAATGTTGTATGCATGCACAAATAAGTTTGTAGGTACTGAAAATATGTAAAAGCATTTATATAAAAGCATTTCATAAAGGTGGTACCTTATTACATTAGTGGAATGATGCATACTACTTACTACATTACTACTTATTGTTAATAAATTGTTTCGTATGCATGCAACATCCATCTATGTGTGAGAACATACGATATATACTTATTATTTAGATTATGTGGTCCGACATTTACTATTGAATAACTCGTGTTCATGAGCATGGAAAGTTTAATTATATTAAAAAGTATATTACTTTAAGTAAATAAGTATTATGTTATGTATTATATTTTTTAAAATAATGAGAAAATGAATTGTAGTAAAATTATTTCTAAAATTGGAATTTGGACATATTAAGTTTGTCGAAAGTAAAAAGCATCCTGAGAACTCAAATCACAATATTTAAAGTATCTTTAATCCAACCGTAAGCAATAAAATTGTGCAGCATGATATTCATATTAGTAAGTAAGAATAAGCAAATGAAAGAAATCTATACACTTAAATAGTTTTTACTATTAAATCTGCAATGTCCCCGAAATAAGTGCCGGCGTATCTGTGTGTGTGCACTTGACCTCCCACAAGTTGTTATAACATTATGGAATAGTTAAGTATGTAATTAAAATATTATTATTATGTATAGTAATGTAGCATAAGTAGTTAATTTAAATGATATATTTATATATATTAGGCAATTTATAGCTCTTGTTTAGCTTGTTTAGCGAATATACAATATGCTATATCATTCCTGTCGTCTTCTGCGGCTATTTAATTGCGTGTATTATCTCATGCTATTTAATGGCATAACAAAACTTAGTATCTATTTCCAGATGAATATTAAATTTTATGCATTTATTGTTTAGAGGAAAATTATTTTATTTTATTACTTACGCAAACAAACTAAATAAGAATATTTTGTGCTGGAGTAGCTGGAAACTGAAAGTGCATCTTATCTAGTACATGCATCAGTATAAAAATTCTTCAATGTCATGTCATGAACTGTGGATGGGTTATAATATTCATATTATATTATGTGAATAACTTAAGAGTAAGCCAGTAGTGGCAGTGGCTGACTAGTAAACACAGTAAGTGATGTGGCATGGCGTTAAGTTTTCTTTTCTTGCTCGTTTGTTTTTGTATCTTGTCTGCCGATACGTCTGTTGTATATGTTTGTCTGCCCTGCACGATATGAATCCCATCTAATCGGTACAGACAGACAGAAACAACGATGAAACGCAATGGCATGGGGAATCATATTACAGTAGCAGAGGACCACCCTGAAGTCAAACAAAAAGCTTAAACGCTATTACAATAAAATCAAGTGAATCTGAAAAATGTGTGTGATAAGACTAACTTCTATCGTGTAAACCCTTTGATTATGTATTTAGGATAATAAAGGTCGTCAGAAAGGAGACTGACATGACGGTTTGACTAGGGATGAGCTCAAAGTGTTGATTTGATGCCAATGCCACTGCCACTGCTACAATTTAGTATTAAATGGTAGCACCTGCAATTTCATACAATTTTCAATATGTATTTAACTTATTTACTCCCGTCTTCCACAACCATAATCCTTAAATGATTACTTATCGGTTGCTACCTTTTCATTTCTATGTATTATTATCGTTATCTATAATTAACGATATAGCTCTCCCTAATATATTTAGCAATGAAAATACATCTATGGGTTTCTTGCCACCTGAACCGTTCAATCTTTCTATTTCCTGTATATTCCCATATCTTTTGTGTACATAGTATTCTGACTGGACTGCATCATATCATGATAGCTCGTTTATATATGCAGACTTTTTCTTAAATGGCTAGTGCTATGTAGTACTATTTTGTATGATATAAGAAATGAACTAAAAAAGTTACATAATTAATTCGGAGATTACGCTAAAGGATCCACATTACAACTACATACCTCAACGAGGGAAAATTGTGCTAAGAAAATCTCGAATATTTTAATATCGACATTTTGCATTTTAACACACTTTACTTATAAGAAATCGAAAATTGCACATAATATAACTATGATAGTAAGATAATACGCAATAAATGGGTAGGTGGTCAAAATATTGAGCTAACTGGCTAGAAAAGATACACAAAGGCACATCCACTAAAATAAAGGAGCAACATTACGAAATAAAGCAACAGATTCAGTTTTCGGGGTTCACGAAGTTATTCAAAGTACATGTGCATGCTATTTAATTAGGACAATAATGCTATGGTTTAAGTTAATTTTCTTGGCAAAATAGTGTATCTATTTGTTGAATGACATATTAAATAATATGGGGATTAGACATGACGTTGAAGAGTTAAATCGACATAAGGAATAGCCATACTTTTATATATTTAATTAGAATTGTTTTCAGACTCACACCTGGAAGCTGGCTTTGAGTTGTTAACTAAATTATGAACTAATAGCTCTTAGGAACGCGTTGCTCATTTTGCTCATTCTCATTTGCATTTTGTGTGTTAGAAATCGCTTTGTAAGACAGTAAGACTTGATGCTGCAGTTAAGGATCTTGTTTACTAGAATGCAATGTTATCTGCCTTTGTAATCGTAGAACACTTGGATGGGTAGATAAAGAAGGTGTGATGGTGTGAGACTGAAGCTTAGCCGAGGCGAGGAGGGTAGAGCGAGAATGTTAGCAAACATGATGATGATTACCTTACGTACGTTAGTACTTAATTCTATCCTAAGGCGAGGCTCACTTATTGCTGGAAATCAGATCAAATTGAATTAAGTAGCAATTGTGGCGTAAGGTATGTATAAGGTTTTATTTTCAACCATGAGGCTCTTTTCTTGCGCTTATTTACTAGGAAAAACTAGGAAGGAAAACTTGCTGCCAATTAACCCTTTACTGTCTAATTAACTGCAAATTTTTATAAAGAAAATTGCCGATTTTCATTTACTCTTTAACAATTACTATTTTGTTATACTTCTGGCCTGGACTGGCCTGGAAGTCTTTGTTCTTTGGGTTAATGAGTTAGTGCTTGCTCCCTTTGATGCAATTATAACACGAATGCAAAATTATGCATTGTGCAATTAGTATTGCAACACCTTAGTAAGCACACGATTCTAACCTAACTGATAATCATGGTACATAGAGGAGAAGGTTCATCTTTAGGTTTCTGCAACAAAGACAAAATAGGCAGATATTTTTCAGGGTGGGCATTTTATATTAACTATTTCAAATCTTTTGCATATTTACATCGACCACACGTTTTTCCTGATGCCTGATTCTGTCTAAGAGTTTTTGTTGCATTAGAAATATTGTACTATTAGCATGAAACATAATCTCCGACATCATTAACTTTTTCGTTTTGCTAGTAACGCACATTAGTAAATTGTGAGAAAAACAATCCCGCATTTTCTCAAATCGTAAATTGTATGATTTTTCCACGCATAAACTGGAAATTCCTATAAAAGTTTAGTAAAGAAGTAACTAAAAGTTTCTCGAAGATAGGAGTGCGAGTGTGAACTCTATTTTACTACATTACAGGTAAAGAATTTTTGAAAAGGTGGGTTTATTTATGAAATCTGTACTTGAATTTTTTTTCAGACAGAGAAACAGAAAAATATTTCCAGTTAGCAAGTTGGTACGTAATTTAGTATATTGTGAAAAATGTCTGTTGTGTTCCCTCGTTCTCTGTTTCTGTTAACCATTTTTTATAGGAAGTTATAACTTATAACTGTATACACAAGGTATATTAATATGCATAATATCTACAAAGAATGCATGCGATACACAATGTTTACCCATGCTTAAATAATTGATTCCATAATCTGAAATATATTTTTTCCAACAATGCCCATAAATAATAGATTTTAACAACCGTTTAAACCAAAGTACATTTTGCACCTTGCACAATGCATTTTTAAGGGCATGTTTGTAACTCATCCCGTCAGTACTATACTAAGGAGCCTACTTTATCGCGAATTTATATTTTAGTAAGAGAAAACAAGCAGTATACAAAAACTCTGTTTTTAATATATTTAACTACTACTAGTAAACGTTGCATGGCTTCACCCTTCTATATAGTCAGTATACTTATACTACATACATACTATACATACTTAATAGGTAAATGCAATAATTTATTTATTTATTTGCATTTGCACTTTTCCTATGCACGAAACAGATCATGCTCTACTTTAGTTTGTAAGAAAGAAAGCAGATAAGAAACCGCCTTCATTACGCTGCAAATGATAAAAATAGAACCTAATAATGTGATTATGGTTATCGTAAATATTTTCATTACATTACGTAATAATGTAATCTGAAAATACTCAATTGCATTACAATTACGGATGATGTCAAATAGCCCAAGCTCAGCGGGCATGAATACAGTGAAACTGATTTAGAATTTATGTGAAATGTTTAAAGCTTGTCACGACTTCAGATTAGATGGTCACTTAGCAAATGTCGCATGGCATTGCAAAACGACTGAGAACGAATAAGGAGCAAGACGGATGTTCAGGAAATTTCGGTTCTTTCGATTTATAAAATGTATGTGGTCATTGCCATGAAAATGCACCCAACTGAACCTAGAATTGGGTATTTTCTAACACATTTACACCAAAGCTTTCAAGAATACCACAACAATGATAAGGTGCTTTTTGCTGTTTACTTATTTTCCGTCATCATTGATTTCATATATTAATTTCGATGCTCTTTATTTTTGCAATTTGCGAAACTATGCATAAGCATAGTACATACTTAAAATCCATAAAATCCGGTCTTCGAAAACACACAGTTTAAAACATTCTAATGTCATAAAGAAGCCGATCCACAAATCTTGGTCATCAAAACAAATTGCAATGATATTAAACAACCATTAATTGTACTATTGTTTTGTAGCATTACCGGCATTTGACTCAAACTCTAACTTATATGAGATAAGTTTCCCTACTTGCAATTTATAATAAAAAGTGTACTTAACTAAACTCATTTATTGCCAGTAACATTATGCTATTTAGATTAGATATATACAGAACTATGTATTTACTCATTTTATGCAAATTTTGCTAGGTGTACACAAAGATTTCCTATGCTGATAATATTCAGAACAACAAGAATTTAACTGCATCACTATAATACGTTTAAGGAGACATACTATTATATTTACATAGATATAGAAATGGGTCCATGAATATGGTGTAAATAGTTATCGACAGAATATTATTTTATTCGTGTAAATTGTAGATATGATTAAATTCTCTCAGTAGTAGGTATGTATGGCAGCAACTAATAAAGGTAGCAAGTAAAGGTATCATTGCATTGGTATTTATTCGCATGCGTTCCCCAAAGAAAAGTTGGTCCTTGGAAATGATCTTCATATCTGAGGTCGAAAGGTTTTGTAACGAAGCATCCAAGTTTTTATTTCCATGTTCTCACTGTTATCACTTGCCATTAAATGCGTGTATAAATTGTGTTTATTTTGCACACATAACTAACCTTATTTAACTTTTGATAGTGGTAGATAGGTAGACCTACCTATCTACCATATTAAACAATGTAACAAATATTCATGTATTAAGTAAGCATACAATACTTAACACGTTACTGTTACTAGTTACTACCAGTACTTACCAGTTAGACATACAAATGCATCACGAGACGTTTATGCAATATTGAATTCCATGTTAGCAATGATAAGTTTCCTTAAAATCACCCGAATATATTTTTCGCTCATAACATACCTGTATATACTGTACGTGCCTGAAATGACCATTAACTTAGCGTGTATTTTGTAGTTAATTTATTTCCAGCAATACACAGTAACACAGACTTAAATATAAACGCAAACCTATTTACAAACACCTAATTTTGCATGAATTTTCTTTTCATGCCACATGTAAGCACATACTATTTATATGTACTAACAATGGTTTTCTTTTTCGAACATAAACGTTTTACTATAATAATATCTAGCACACTTATTTGGAAAACTCTTTGCATTGCATTGCCAGATTCATCAGAGAATAATATTCTCCCAGCACTTAGCAACACTCCCATTGTCCCATTGCTCTTACTGCATCTGCCAGAGAATACGATATGTTGACCAGTTTTTCTACGCCCAAATTATGTATGAATAAAGTTACATTATAAGGTTACAACTTGCGAGTAAGATGTGAGGCTTGCCAGACAATGAATCCTTAGAAGATCTACTAAACCAAATGGAAAAATATCGTTTTTGCAGCATATGGACCTCAGACAAGCCAAAAATGTCTGTAAAAGTTGCATGTATACATACTTATTAGCATAGGTACGAATTTATCAGGTGTGTTGGACTGGTCTCGATTTTCACCTTCGTGCAATTTGTTAAGAAAATTTTAAGATGCTCCATTTTAACGCAAAGCATGTATAATCATTAAACATTTTCTCATTTTCTGGATTGAATTATAGGCGATAAAACTCAGGACGGCTCTGTACTGTTTGATAACGTTTTTAATCTTGTCGGGATGCACTCGCAGGTAAACTACAGAGATGTTGGCATGTACTGTCTTTACAAGCCGGAAATCTACATAGGTATATATAAGCATATCTTTCCATGATTCTTAATCTATGGAAATTGCAAATGCTGATTTACTAAAGCTGCATTGCCGATATTTGAAATTAGAAGATAGCAAAGTATATTTCAGATAAGTAGGGACTGCACTGTACTCTGGAAAAATTAATAATTTTAACAAAGAGAACTACTTATCCCTCTAGATTTTTTCTACAATAGATTTACCTAAGTACTGGTACATACCAGTACGTAACTATAATACATATATAATTTCATATTATATGAACTGGTAACAAAAAGTACCAGACGACGAGAATTAATTTTTAAATGCCATTTTTTCGAGGAAATGAAACCATTACCAAGGTATGATATAATTTATGTTGTATGTGAACTGAACCTAGTTTGCTTTTGTACACACAATAGTGTAATAATTCGCAAACCGTTGCAAAAAATACAAATATTGAAGCCTAAAGTATCATGCATTTGTGTTCGGAATACAAATTTTCTCGTATAAAAACTTGATTCTTTAAAATTCTTGCTCGTGCATGATTGGTGGAACATTTCAATAATATTTTATAGTAGTTTTAAAGACCAATTAGTTACACATAGTAAGTAGGTAATGGCTAATGATTTAAAGGTAATGAATGAAAAAAGACAACAACTTTACAAGATTTGCGCTAAGTGAAGATAAATTAATCTATACCAACACTTTATGTACAATACGCAAACACTTTTAGGTAATAAGATATATAATAAGATCCAAGTTCGGACGCTGGTGGTATTATGACTATTATGAATTATTAACATGTTAATTCATTGACATAATATATGGTGGTGTAGTGTTTTTGTGGTAATCTCCATTTATCTTTGGCTAAGCTATTCTTGTGGAACAAAATAGCGAAATACTCTTTATTTACTTACAAAAACTTGAAAAAGAAGTTTTACTAATTCTGCTTAGACTTACTATAAGTAGGACATATTTACACTAAAATTATAACTACCTATATAACATTTTTGGTGTCCATATGCATCCAGGAAGAATATAATGGAACTTCCATACAGTGAAAGTGGTACACTTCTTTACATACCTAGATAATCCTTCACATGAAAATACCCACCTGTGAACTGTAGTGAATACTTACTTATGCATGACATTTTTCATCATACTGGCTAAATATATGTAGATATTGCATTCCCAGTTGTATCCCCTCATAGCCTAAGTACTCAGTGGTTACGTTAATGTGTAGATTACATTACTTATCGGTAAAGCCTAGTTGTAGTTCCCCCTGTATGTATTTCTTCCAGATGATGCCAAGTTTTTCCTGATTGTTAATTACAGAGACATTATTAAAGTAAAAGCATAGTGAAAAATTACCAGGATTACCATTGGTAATCACATACATATTATAAACTTAATTCTGATTTTTGTGATAGTGATACATTTTTTAATTGTACGCAGTAGGTAATCTCAAGGTAAGTAATCAATAAGTTACCTACCTACTTTACCTACTGTTATAATAGTACACTACAGTTTATAAGCAAGTGATGATCAAATAATAGAAAAAGTGAGAGAACTGCCTTTTGTTCACATGATAACACCTATTACCTGTACAGTCAGTAGTCATCAGTACATATCAAAATTCATCCAGGTATTTATACACATTATAAGTGGTAGCACATTATAAATACCTAATATGTATGTTGCTTTTTACGTGCAGGTACCATCAACTACAGGAGAATATAAGACCAACGCAGGTTATCTGTTAATCTGTTCCTTGATAATTTATTTTATTGTTAGCATTGGTAGTATTAATATAGCAAACATTCAGTCAGAAATCACATAATTCTATTTTCTCACGTAACACAACACAACTAATTGCAGAACTTTTCTCATACTGCTTATCAAATCCGAAATCTACTAGGCTTTACTGAATTACTGAGCCTATAATACATATTATGTAGTACTTGCATTATATTATAAGTAGTATTATCTAATATCAACCAATTCTTATAAATAGATAGTATATCTAGCACATGTTCTGTATTCATAGGATAGAAAATATTATTAAGATAAGTAAGTAATTACAAATGGATAACAATAACAAATGCTTATTGTCTTATAACATGACACATTAGCAGAGTGAGGTAGGTTGTATCAGCATCAGCACATAACAAGGTAAAAAAGGTACCCAAGAAATACAAAGCCAAAGCATGCATGAATATATGTAAAATCTATATGCAAAGCAGCATGAAATGAACTACTTAAGCAAAAACTAGAAAAGTTGTATAAAAAACCGATAAACTATCCCCGTATATCCCTTTTCTCCACCTAGAGACCATGCATCCAGCACATATACTAATATTACTTAACTAATAATAACTAACATTCTCCAACAACTGTTATTTTCTTCTTTGTTGACAATCTACCTATATATCACACAATGAACAAATCTTTTGACAAATATGTAGTGATATGATCTGTCCAACTATCTTATATAACTGAACTACGTGCCCTTGAAGGGGACATTTGTGTTATTTGCTATATTATGTTTTTTACCCAGCAGATATATCTTTTTATTCCATAAATGTCAATACTATTTATTTATATGTTCTTAACAAAAACTATGACTTATATTATGTAAGTTCTACTTTAGTGCAAAAACAATCGGCATATTATGGGTAGCCGTAGTCCATCTCTCCCACGATATCTAGTCAACTAATCTACAGATAAAGTTGTTCACTTTATACTATTCATGGATTATCTTAGAAATACTATGTATGAATACATACACCTAATCAGTTTAGCGAAGCAAATAGTGCCTAGCTAATTACCTTACCTAACGTAAGTAAAATGATATGCGTATGCCGCTGGAACTACTGTGGACTAAACCAGGGAGCTTGTTAAATTTTTTCTTTACTTTTGACCTTATTGTCAGAACCAGAACTACATCGCATTTTACTTGTCATTAGTCAGATATATGTAAGTAGTTGTAAGGTGTAATCTACAATAACATAATATGCGATATACTAGATATCTGTAGATAAGAGGTAAAATAATGAAAAAAGAAAATAGAAATTCCCTTAACTTAAGAGTTTTGCCGTGTTCTTAGCTTAGGCATACGCAGTTTCTTTTCATATTATTCTACAATATACAAATATATCCTTTTTAATCAAAATAGGGGTTGTAGTACTTGTAGTTGTTCTTGTAATAATAGTCGTATAGAAAAGCTATAATTATTTGAATGTGCATGAAAATTCACAATAGCAAAATGCAGGGTAAATATAGATTTAATCAAAATTACAAAAATAATGTGAATAAAATCGTTTAAACGCTAAAAGGAAGATATATTAAGGTATATATGCAATTTGGAATTGCATTTGCGAATAACTGTCCGGCTAGTCACAAAAAGAAGCCATAAGATGGATGGGAAAGGCGCAGTTTAAGTGAAGCAGATTTAGTAAAGTGTCTACTTTACCTTATACTCTACCAAAGATAAATACAAAAAGAAAATAATGCATTAAATTGTCATCATTATCATTAGACAAATATTATTATTGTAATTTGAAAAATACTAAATAGTTGTATTGGTAAATACCAATATTAAGTGTAGCTAACAAACTGTACAAAGTCATGTCCACTAAACTAACGTAAGAAGGTAGGCGTAGGGCGTAGATGTGTTATTAAGCTTAGCATACATACAAGTAGGAAACTACTTTTTGAAAAGTTATATAACAAATAGCAAACTGTGAAAAATACCAGAAGAGGAACTTGATAAAATAGAAATATTGTTCACGTGTGAACCAGCACGTGTGAATAGATGAACAGAATATAATTCATAATAGGAAGTTTTTTCCATTCTAATGTCCAAGTTCCGTCCGTTCCGTTTGCTACAACACGAGAATCTCATGACGAGGGCGCAACTTGCAGTAAATGCAGCCACTGATAATTATGATGTTACAATTTGCATACGAAGATTAAACTATTTATAAAAATCCTACAGAGACTACTATGTATTATTGGGTATTCGCGTAATAGTTTAGCAAATAGCAAATAATCGTTTTTGGCAATATATTAAGTACTTAAGCCTGGCTACAACTTATACTATAAGATGAAGTAATGCAATTAGGTATTCACTTATTGTTTACAATACAGAATTATTTTCTTCGTTTACTTTCAATTGGTAAAAAATCCTTTACCTTTTTGCCTACTGCAAGTTAGGAAAGTCGTTCGTATGTAGATCTATATATTATACGAGGTTTATGTGCAATGGGCAATATGCAAGCAAACCTTGTGTAGCCGAGCGAGACTCTATTGTTTGTTTCATTGCATAGTCCTCGTCGAAATGAAATGGGGCTCAATTAATGAAAAACAAAAGAAAGAGGGTAGGCAGACGAAATAAGGTTCCCTAGTCTGGAGTTTATGAGTGAAAGCAAAACAAATGCATTATATTATATCATAACCTGCAATTCTCGCTGCTAGGAAGATTTAATTAATTTCCCAAAGGGTTGTTTGCATAAAGGAAGAAAGTTGTTGGGACTAATTGTATATTACTTAATACCTTTGTTCAAAAAATCAAACCGACGCGACGATAACATGATATACTATATACTCTTTTGTACTGGCACAACATGAATTTGACTTACGTTTAACATACATGTATGCGCTCACTGTTTAGATGAACCAGTTCATTTTATACAAGCCGTTACTTTTTTAACCTACATGTTCCAACCTTTCCATAGTTATTAGTCTGCATTATCTCTCAGGAAAATGACAATAATGATTGATTTTTGGAGATCAAAGCCAAGAACGTTTGTAAGAATTAAAACTTTTGGCTTTAATTTAATGATCAGGTACTAGATTTTGCTGAATTTAGATGAAAGTTTTGTGTGTTCTAAACCTCCCCCTAGTCATAATGTAAAAGCTTTAGCACAATTAATCAAATTCATGCAAGCGCTTAGAATTTGCCATCTATTATTTGTTTTTGTGCTATTGTGGCACGCTGTGTGGCCTACTATTTCTACCCATAAATTCCATAACATAACTGCTTAACAGGAAACTAACTAAGACAAAGAATACTAAGAAATACCAAATCATAAATCCAGCATTAAGCATAATGGTAACATTGTGAAATATAATTTATTTGCGATTTGTCGTTTAGCAGATAATAAAGTACAAAATGTTTATAATACTGTTTATCCCTTGTGAAAATTAATTTAAAGCCAACGAACATCGAACAGTTTAAGTGTATGGGTGTGAGCTGTTAACATAAATGTAGTCATAGTACGGTAAATTAAATTAAACAACTTTATAATTCAGTCTACTCAACCAACTCTCCTACAAAAACATTTCTATAAGGAAAATATACACTGAATTATGAGTAGGCATAGGGCATAGGGTACGAATGGACAACTATCAGTCTTACATGTCTTGTTAGTTTAAGTTACTTTTGATGAGACTATTACTGGCTCATTTTCATGAAACTGAATCTATCCAACGAAAGTTTACCTAAAAAGAAAAGTTATCTATTTAGTAAGTAATAAATAAACTCCATAAATCCATAATAATTCAGCGAGGAAAAGGAAAAAAGATTCCCGATGATGGCTCACCTCGAAAATATCTGATATACTCCAAATGAACATACTCCGTAGTGGTGTTTGAAGAGAATTGATTTTCATATGCCGATACAATTTCCACTCGTCCTTTTAGATTTGTAGAATCGTCCCAAATAATTAACTGATTAGGATTTAAATATTTAATCTTTGCTCGCATATTGAAGCGGCAATCCTCGTCACCCATCTAATAGTATAAGTACATGTAGTTAGAGTTTTAAGGTAATATTTAATATATACAATGTAATGTACATATATACATATTACAGTTTACAATAAACAATGTTGACGAACAGACCTTTGACACTTCTAAGAGAGTTTTCTGTTTAGGAGATTTGATGCGGAAAGGAATATCCAGTAGTAATTGATCTTTCCAAGTTGTACAAGAATCCATTCCTAGTTTGTAGCAAAAGTTTTGTCTTGAGCCGTATAAGGAAATCAAGGAAAATATTGGCATGTAGCTGAAAGAGTTAATTAGAGTAAAGATGTTCCAAGCATTAAATATAGGATTATCCAAAAATATTTAGTGCATAGTTTATCGCATCCTGATTTAATACCTCCAAGTGGTGACTTTTTCCATTACATTTAAATTTGAAAAGGAGATGAATCTTCCTGGTTCTAAACAATTGCACAGATCTTCAATATCAGATAATATTTCTAATGCCGAAATCACTTGGTCAGAATCCTTCACAAGCGCAAAACTTGATTCGGCAGTTTTCCAAACTTGACACACAACTAAATCGAGATTAATCGACGATTTGTTAAAAGCGATTTGCTTAGAGACAGTATTTTTATTGCCCACATTGTACGGCACCAGAGTGGAAAACAAACTCGTTGATGCTGTGAATTTAAGAGAGTGTCGATATCAATTTTTAAGAATTTAGATTTCAAATCGTTTGAGTCATTAGAGGTGTGCATATTTACACGATTTTGGGGGTGTATATCAATTATCTATAGGTGATTTAAATACCTGGACTAAATTGTTTCCACTTTACATCGATGTCTACTGACGTAATGAGTTCTTTTACAACGTTCAGACTTGTTCCAATATCCACGGGGTCGCACTGAAGGCAAAAATCCGAACAGAGTATTACGTAATCATTGAGAGAAGGTACAAATATCTGTTGCCTATGATTATAAAATGTTTTTCTTAAGACTCTCAAAAGTACAGGTAAGAACTATGAGCATAAGTATTGTATTGATAAAAAAGTAGCGTAAATATGTTCAAGTACCATGGGTGAAATAATTTAACACATGCCCCCGGTCGAATATTCATTGATTTTTTAGGTTTGAAAATAACCCACTTATATTGTTTAGAATCGAAATCTTTCGATAACGTCCAGATGGCCACATTCTCATATTGACATTTCAGAATAACAAGGTGCAAAATTAATGATGAATCGTTTGTGTTGGCATTTTTAAATTCTTGGGTATATGGGAAGCTCTTTACCGATGATTCGTACGTCAGCATCGTTTGCTTAATTTGCTGAACCAAAGTCTTTCTGCAATATTTTCAATCCGTATTTCAAGGTTTAAGTTAGGACAATTAATTTTAACAGGTAATACATACATAGGTACTTTTAAAGTATGCATGAACAAGGTATTTACAGTATACATTTACACATACTTGTCATGCGGCCTTTTCCTACTGACTGCATCGCTTGTTAATTCTGTAAAAGTTGTAAGTTCGGAATTTGCTTGACTCTTAGTTGGCGATTCAAATTCAGATATTGAAGTGTCAGGGTCAAATCCAGAATTGTCATTTGTGCTTTGGTTCTCTCTGGCGAAACTGCCCATCACCCATTTCGTAGTCTTCTTGCTTTTGATACGTAGCATAGCAGCTTGGGATCCTGGCGTCCTGGACTGGGCTCCTGGAGGCTCATGGAATCATGTACTGAAATTTAATCAAAAAAACGTAATGTAAAAACTCTAAAGTTTAACAGCTGAATATATAGAAAAGAAAACAATATGATCGATAATGTACATCGCAATTCAAAAACTCCCAATGCCCAAATCCAAATCCAATGGTCCAACTCTCGAAAATCTCACTAAACAGTCAAGTCAATTATGAATAAGAAGTTCAAACTGCGCAAGAAAGCTTAACACATTAAAAATTACAGAATTTACTCCACAAGTCAAATGAAAGTCAAAATAAACAAGTCACATGAAATCACACAAAAAGTCAAAAAGCCGAAATGAGTAAATAAAAATAACTC
Organism: Tomocerus mixtus; assembly: GCA_034694165.1. Classification (NCBI taxonomy): domain Eukaryota; kingdom Metazoa; phylum Arthropoda; class Collembola; order Entomobryomorpha; family Tomoceridae; genus Tomocerus; species Tomocerus mixtus. The sequence goes on from JAQFYC010000562.1 coordinate 45,133, forward strand.
AAAAGCGGAGAAAACTTCTTGTACCCGCGACCAAGTTTAAACCAACTTGCATGCACAAAGCCCCAGTATTTATCAATACGTACACATGCAGGGACCCAACAGTCGTATTCGAGATAGCAATAGCACCCACTCATCAACAAACATAATTCATTGTCGGCGAAGGTGAAGGTAATTTTCTTCTGTATCGTATCGTATCTTGAAAATTAATAAATTATAAGTTATTTAATTTCCTTATTTATGAGTACAATAAGCAGCAGACATCATATTAATAGCATGCAGGGAATGAATGCAGCAATTTTGTAATTAATAATTGGCACCTAAACTGAACTGGTAATTTCTACATGAACTTCTAGATAACCAAACATTAAATAATATAATCAGTTGTTGGAGATTACATAAAAAAAAACTTTTATGTTTAATACCTAGGTATTAGATAGTGTAGAATTATGTTATGTTTAATAAAATATTTTAACAAATATCTTTTTACCTAAGCCTACTATCATGAAATTGGGATATTTGGTAGTGACTGCCTTGTCGCAGGGTGGCGGGTGGCTTTTGATCCAGTATAAATACCACAAAGTTCAAAAAATTAGCAACCATTCCATTCTGCAAGTCACAGAAAACACCATCAAAAATTAAATATTGGTCCAGGTGGCAATTTATTTTGCATTTTGCAGTACTTTATTTTTTGGACGTTATAAAAAATGACGAAATACATGGACCCTTGTATAAGTCTTCCATTAGAAGAAAGTATTCTACATGATTTGGTAGAAAAGGCCAAAGACTGGGCGTTACTCCATGGTATGTAAAATCAATCTTATCCATTTTTATAATACATTACGTCATATCAAGTCTTGTAGGAATATTACATTTATGCAGATTAAGGAAATTAGGTAGTAGGCTTTCTGCAACTTACTGAACTTATATAATACTTCTTATAGATAACAAGTAATTATGTATTTGGCAGGCAGTATGTATAGTTAATTATGCAGCCACCTGCGTAAACTATATAAGTCTTCTAATCTACAGGAATTATAGGACAAGTTTTACTTGTCTAACTATTATGTATTTTTACGTATTATGTAATAACTTGAAATTCCAGGTGTGGGCCTTCGTTCCAAAGAAACTTACACGACAGATGCAATACCCTTTGCTCCGTTTATTTTAATCCCGTCAACATTTCCTCGTTCGCAGTTCGACAAGGCCATCGAAATCCAGATGATCCTCAACTTACTGGTTCACCATGTAGCTCATGACTATCAATTTCTGAAGCACTGCTTAAAACAGTATGTGAACGATATGATATCCTAAATATCCTTAAATTACGATTTACAAGATTATATTATTACATTACATGTTTATATTATTGTCTGAGCTATCCATGGGCTCAAACTTATAGCCCGTGCAATTACGTACGTGTGTAATAAATATTACGTCATTATGTCTTTTATATAGAACTATAGGAGTGGACGAATTTACTGGACGCCTTTTTAAAATCTATGAAACTGTGCGTGAAGAAGGAATCGCTCAAGTAAAACAATAATAATACCCACTTATTATGTACAACCTTTTATATACTATATTGTTTGGCTTATAAATTCAATAGATTCTGGCTAATAATGCAGTGTACATATATTTATAGCAGTATTTTTTAAACGTTATATATAATATAATGTGTTGGTTTTGTTTGACGACTATGATTTTCTATGATTTTGGCTCATGATGCATGCTTGCCAAAAATGTATATGGACTCAAAATTAATTGTCTTATCAATGCAATGTTTTTTAATGCTAAGAAAATGTCACTGGGATTGATTCGCTCAGACTTAATGTTGGTGTCAAGTGCCTTTGATTGCAAAACAGTTGAAAAGTCACATAAGAAAAATAGGGGAGAAGATTGTACACGTTCAGAAACTTACTGTTGTTGGAAGCAAGTAGAAATAAACACAATAGCATCTGGTTTTGGATGGTTAGGTCCCGTTTCGGCAAAACTACATAGGTAGCAATTCGATTTCCAGTCTGATTTTCAAATGCAATTTGTTTTTGCCTTTGTTATATAGCTTGATTATGTGGCCAAATTTGTTTTGGACTGTGACATTTGCATGCCCTTTGTACAGTAGTAGGAATAATAATAATTTTTGTACAGTATCTCTGCTTATGAATAGGAACATGGGAAGTATCTATATAATTCGCAATAAGTATAAATACCTAATCAACTTTTCTATAAACGGTACTTAATAAATAACAATAAGTGAAGGACTCAAGGGTAAACTGGACTTTTCATATCTGTGAATATTTTTAACTGTACAGAATAATTTTTAAGATTGCTATTTGTGATTTGATCTGCAGGAGGTTTCATTGGGCCTTCTGCGATCTGATTACTTCTTAGATCAGAGTCAATTTTCAGTGAAGCAAGTGGAAATCAATACAGTTGCCTCTAGTTTCGGTGCTCTATCTACTGTCTTAACAAATGGCCATAGGTACTTCTTTCTTTCAATGTTGTATATATTTATAAGCAACTCTGTCCTTCTATTTTTTGCTACATCCGTCACTGTTCTATTTGCATTACAAATTCACACTTTTCGCATAATTTAATATCTATTGTTATGTAAGTTTGTTAAGTTAATGTATAGGCACTATTTTATTTCTGGAATGAACTGATATGCTTACTTTCATTTAAAATGTATGGTCTAATTTGCAGTTTGTCAAAAACTGAGTGTAATAATTAGTATTGTATTTGTAGCATAGCAAGTGTACAATTAATTTAATTTGCTTTCGTTGTAGTAATGTAAATAATGTGGCCTGCTGCAGTCATACAATCACCAATTGGCATTTCTGCCTACCCTTTGACCGTAATTTTTAAGTAAAACTGTTTAATTAAAATAATATACAACACAGTACTCACATCACATTAATATTTTCAGTTAGTGTCAATGTCAATACTAGAACGAGGGTTTTTAACCAGAAAGGATGTCGGTACGGGTATACCTATACTAGGTGTACTATGTATTGTACCTATGTAGGTATGACTAAATTATAAAAGTGCCTTAACCTATTTCTCTTACGTGTTATTTTACACATTTGTTATATGACAATCGCTCAGTCGAGTTGTTTTTTTGTTTTTATATTATTAATGTGTGTCAATTTGGCTATAAACTGGCTAAGGGTAGGTTAGAAAAGCAGAGTTGGTCACTGCTAGTTTTCGCTGTGTACAAATAACATAGTAGATAATAAATGGTTTAATAATGATGTGTGTAAAAGATCTTGATAACTTTACTACTGATTACATTATGAATGATTTTCAGATTTGTCATGACAGAATTGGGGCTCTTCGACCAGTTGAAAAATGTGATTGCACGAATATATCTTAAATCTTAAACTGCTAACTCTAACTAATAAGATGGCAATTTCAACATTTAAAAATGATATTAATTATATAATTTAATTACAGTTGCCTGAAAATAAAGCACTGGAAGGACTTTGCAGTGGTATGCTAAAAGCATGGGAAATATATGACAAGCCAAAGTACGTTTTTGGATTAACATATTTAACATAATTGACAACATTACTATTAATTAACGATAACATCTATCTATCTTTGCAGAGCAGCAGTGTTGTTTCTGATTGAAGATGTTACGTATAACATTTGTGATCAACGGTTCCATGAATACGAGCTTAAAAAGCAGAATCCTAGGGTGCTAGTTTTACGAAAAACATTGACTGAGATAGGGACTTTTGGGAAATTGGATGCTGAGAAAAGACTTTTTGTGTAAGTGATTAACTTAATCTTTAATTATTAATTAAAGCGCTATGTAACTATCTTTTACTCCCTAATTTACGCAATAATTTTTCTGTGAAACATTAGCAATGGAGTGGAGATCGCAGTTATTTACTTCCGAGCTGGCTACACCCCAGATCACTACCATTCCGAATTAGAGTGGGATGCCCGACTGCTCATGGAACGTTCGTTAGCTATTAAGTGTCCATCTATTCACTACCATTTAGCTGGAACTAAAAAGGTTCAGCAGGAATTGGCTCGTCCAGGTCCAGATATTCTGGAAAAATTCTTAAGTCGTGGTGCTGTGAAAGCTGTTCAAGATGTATTCACTGGACTCTACTCTCTTGATAGGGTAATTTAAAAACGAACGTATAATTTAGCCTTACTTTTTACTTGATAACTTGATTTTGAATAGGTTTTGATTACATTTTTTGTGTATACCAGAACGAAGAAGGAGATAAAGCTATACAGATGGCAATGGCTAACCCTAATGACTATGTTCTGAAACCTCAAAGAGAAGGAGGGGGAAATAATATATATGGGGAAGAGGTGAAAACATATTTGGAAAAAATAATCAATACAGAGGAACGAAGTGCTTGGATACTTATGGATAGGATACACCCTCCGTTGCAGAAAAATTATATGATTCGACCTAATTTACCTGAGCCTATATATACGGATGTTGTGAGCGAACTTGGTATCTTCGGTGTCATTATTGGGTAATTTTAGTAATTATAATTAATATTGTTTGTTGTCATATTTCCTATTTTGTCTAGTGCAGTGGTACAATCTGCGGGAACTAATTCTTTTGTTTTCTACATAGGGACAGAAATAATATCATTATGAATGAACAAGTGGGCCACATGTTGAGGACAAAATTGAGTTCTGCTAATGAAGGTGGAGTGGCTGCTGGGTGGGGTGCTTTGGATAGCGTTCTATTGGTGGATACTTAATTAATTATCTAATTATCTAGTACATAATATGAAGACAAACAATTATTGACCTAAAAATGTATACTTTTATACAAATGTTATACCTTTTGATGTTACCTTACCGTTCGAATTTATGTTTTCAAATTGCCAATGCATTTTATGTAATATAAAATATAATAATATTAATAACAATACATAGACGTAGGTTGTACACAAATCGCTGTGCAGGTTGCGTAACGTACACGATAAGTAAATCTTATTACGCCAATGCAATGCAAATGTGTGTGTGCGTGTCTTACAGATTACTATCTAGTCATATATGTCAATCTTCAGTTTTAAATTTTGGTGAAATGATTTAATTTATATTTATTTTTGACTTGATAGCTTTACTATCTCAATTGTAGGAAAAGGGGCCAATAAATCTAATCTGGGAAGGGTGATATTAAAAAGTTCAAAATGATTTTTTATTACATTCAGAATACTATATTTACACTATACGCAACCCAATAAAAGAACAGGGCATCTTAATATTAATTCATTAATTTTTATAGATTAAACATCAATTTATTGACTTTTGATTAACTAGCCTGTCCACTTATGACATCTTGTATCTTTATGTGTAGCAAGGCATTTCTGGTTGCAGTACCGCATACCGCATTTTGTACAGGTATATTTAGAAAAAAATCCACACACTGAACAAAAACGCCTTGGAGGATAATTGGACATTTCAGCTCCTTGTGATTTATAGTTTGGGGGGTACATTGTCGCCTGCTCTTCGTCAATGAGAGCTGGCAATGACTTTCCATATCTATCAGAAATGAAGACAAGAATAATGAATAGACGAGGATAAGCAAAATATTTAACATACTATCTTTCTTAAACATTCGCATCGTATAAGACTATAATTATTGTCAGTAGTGCAAGTAGTGCTTTAAGACTTTTAATCGTAAGTTAGTAAATACGCAATGCTAGTAAAATGGCAAAAATGATAAAATAAGTCTTACTTCTGTCGATAATAATCCATGTTGCGAGCTTTCCGTTTTTTCCCATGGGACTTATCCAACGATTCTTGAAATTTTGGTGCCTTTTTGCTCATTACTGCAACAATTTTATAAAACAAAATAATTTATACTTTCTAAATCCAAATGCAAACACAGACAGAAAAAGGACGTATAGTTAAATGAAAACCCACTGACCTAGATCTGCATGAGGTTCCTCCTGAAAATTATCTTGTTCAAGAGCTTCCAAAGCTTTCTTAGTTCGACGCTCTCTGACAACGGCGTCAAGATATTTATTGGACTCCCTGGTCCGGGCTTCACGACTGCTTTTGGCAGACATTTTAAGAATTATAACTTTCTTCACTTAAAATAAGTTGTGTAAATTGTTTTTGAAATAGCGTAGCCACAAAAAACGTTAATTTATTCGTGAACGGGTACACTTGTTTTGTCCATTAATTCATCGATTTTTTCCTGGAGTGTTTTTAAACTATCTGTTGAAATAAAAAGATGGTTTTCATCCAAATCGTTAAGAACAAATCTCCGTCCAAGGGCTAATGTTTCATCCAAATGCAGGAGAAATTGTTTCATAGCAGGATCACTAAAAATAAATAATGCATTCACAATATTATTATATTCTCGTCAACATCTACGTACATAATTTGTTTAGTTTAATGCAACTGACTTATTTTTTATTATTAGCTCCACCATATTGGGAAATTGGGATTACATTTCTATATTAAATGAAGGTCAATTGGGGATCCTCTTATAGGGTAGCAGAGTAATAGATCGAATTAAACAAAATTTTAAAACTATTAAAAAGGACATAATCCTAAAAATCAAAATGGCGACAGTAGGAATAAATAAAATCGTATAGTATAGTAATGTTCGTCTTGTTAATTAGTTTTACAGCCACTCTTCCATTTCCGAGTCGACAGAACTTCTTGGTATTGCGTTGTCAGATAAAGCACTATTCTGGCTTTTATAGTCTTGATCAGATTGCCTCTCAAAGGAAACAACCCTTTCGGGATATGTTGCTTGAAAACTTTTAATCGCAATATAATCTCCACAAGCGGCAAGATGTTGATTTATTTCATCTGAGTGGACGTGATGCGATTGGTTATATGGACAAATCTGAATTGACTTCGCCAAATGAGGGTTTTGCTTCCGACATTTAATAAGATGCGAGTGTATTTTTAAAGCCGACAAAAAATGTGACATATTGTACGGGCATTGAATCAAATCTGAGGACATGTTCTTAAACTGTTGGATTTTGGATTGGACTATGGCGTTGGAATTTATTTCTAATCCAATTTTATATTGATATGCTGATCAGCAACTCCATTCATACAACTTGGACATGGGTACTAGTGCTTGTGGGTTGGAGTTGGAGTAAGGCTAAGGGATATAATGGTCTCCTTCCATGGGAGGAGACCATGGGAGGAGACCATGGGAGGAACTGTCGTGACATTATTTTCATTTCAGATTAATTCTCTCCAATTAAATTATTAAATTAAACAAATTAAACCCCAATTGGTAGGAGAAAACCAATTCAAAAACCCCAATTGGTAGGGGAAAACCAATTCAAAAACCCCAATTGGTAGGGGAAAACCAATTCAAAAACCCCAATTGGTAGGGGAAAACCAATTCA